>QEPC01003065.1:93649-105620 GCA_003113815.1 Sphenodon punctatus | reverse complement strand
GTCCCATCCAGACCCCCCAGGTCACGCAGCTGTCTCAACAGCAGCCCATGGTCCACGGTGTCAAAAGCGGCCGAGAGATCTAGCAGGATGAGAAATGTTGAACATCCTGCATCCATCTCCCGGCGGAGATCGTCGACCAAGGCCACCAACGCCGTCTCGGTGCCATAGCCGGGGCGAAACCCAGATTGAAACGGGTCTAGGAAACCGATGCCATATGGATGCGCCTGGAGCTGGATTGCCACCGCCCGCTCAATAACCTTCCCTAAAAAGGGACGGTTAGAGACAGGTCGGTAACTGGCGAGAGCATCCACATCCAACGATGGCTTTTTCAGCAGGGGGCGCACCACAGCCTCCTTAAGGCTGGGCGACAACCTCCCCTGCCGCAACCTCTCCCCACCAGCACCGTCCCCAGCGTCTCCCTGGAGGCTTTCACCAACCAGGACAGGCATGGATCAAGTTCACAACTGGTGACCCTCACAGACCCCAAGACATCCACCGCATCGGCCGGCATCACTTCCTGAAATTCCCCCCACAAATATAGACCAGACGGGGCCTCCATCACCTCACGCTCTCTACCTACTGCCCCTAATCCAGCGTCAAAGTTGCTCCGAATCCAAGCAATCTTGTCTGCGAAGTAGGTGGCAAACTCCTCACAGCGGGCCTGGGACAAGTCCCCGTCCAGGCGGAGGGAGGCCGGACTGACCAGCCCCCGCACCACCCGAAACAGCTCCGCCGGGCGGGCGTGATTTCGCAGATGCTATGAGGCCAGCAAGGAACTCCTTCCTCACAGCCTCAACATAGGATCGTAAATGGGCCCTATGGAGAAGTCGGTCGGAGTCAGATCGAGTCCGACGCCAGCGTCACTCCAGCCTTCTACCTACTCGCTTCATACACCGCAGCCCCTCGGTAAACCAAGGGACCCTGTGTTGACGAGACCGAGGCAGAGGGCGTCTCGGAGCCACACTGTCAATGGCCTCCTCCAGCAAGTTATTCCAATGCTGGACCAGCTCATCGACAGAGTGACCATCCAGGTCCAAGGTTAGCTCCCTCAGGACTTCCTGGAACCGCTGGGGTTCCATCAGCCTCTGAGGGCGGATCATCTTAACTGGATTGAATGCTATGTGCTGGCAGACCTGGATGCTGGCAAGGCTGCAGGCAAATCTAACTGACGAGATGCAGATATGCGGGCACCCATTAGTCTTGAGGGCCTGCAATGTCCCTGGACTCCACCATGAGTGGCAGCTCTGTAATGACCACGTGGTGGACACTTAATAGATGGGCATGTGGGAACATACCTGTTCAAGGCTAATCTGGGCTATTGTCTCATTTGATTCCACCCATTATTTTCTGAATCATGGAAGAGTCGAATAAAAACAGATAAACTTTTGAGCACAGGTTAACTGCGTTCTGGGCCCGATTCAAGGTGGTTTTGACCTTTAAAGCCCTACACAGTCTGGGCCCCTCCTATCTGAGAGACCGCCTCACTCCCCAGGCTGTGGAGTGGCCTCTGCGGTCTACCAGGGGTGCCTTCTTGGAGGTTCCCCGGGGGGTCACGATGGAGAGGGCTTCTCAGTGGCTGCACCATGGCTGTGGAACTCCCTCCCAGAGGAAGCTCGCCTGGCTCCCAGCCTGTTGGTCTTTTGTCGGGTCTGTAAAACCTGGCTGTTCGTCCAGGTCTTCGGGGGAGGGGGGGAATAAGGGTGGGTTTTACCTCTTTGTTGTTGTTTTTATTCTTTTAATAATCCCTTCACGTATTGTTTTTATATATTGTTTTAAATATTTTGTGAGCCGCCCCAAGTTGTCGTAGGGCTGACGGGAGCAGGATACAAATAATTGAAAATATAAACTATTAGTAGTGGGGGGCACAGGGGTTCTACAGGGTTTCCAAAAACCTGGGGGAGCACATGCCCCCCATGCCCTATCCACAAATTGCTTTTGGGGGTGTCAGGAACAAAAATGACTGGGACGGAAAAGGAAGTAATAAACCATTAAACATAGGAGGATAAAATGAAATTTCTTCTTACTCATAAGTATTCTCTTTTTAAATTAATTTTAGTCATAAATCTGGAGGGACTTGAGGGTCCTCCATAAGAAATAAAAAATAAAAGTCCTCTAACAAACTTTACTTTTTTAAAATTTGAAAACTGATAACATGGAAAATAAGGCCTTGATTACCTCTGGAAAGGACAATTGGGTCACTTACCTTTGGCAATTGTCCTTCAATGGGATCCATGCGAACGGCATTGTAAACACTGGGTACCGATTCCAGCCATGACCAGTAGGAGGCAGTGAGAAAAATTCCAACAGGGCATGCTCCGAGGGATTGCGCCCTCTAACCCAGTTGTTCCAAACTTGAGCTATCTAAAAGTGAGAAACTAGAAAACAAAAAAAAAGGAACAAAACATCCTAACCCTTAATAAGCTAACCCAAACTATGTACACTATTCCTCTATATCCCCCTCAGCTCACAATAATTCAGTCATGGATGGGACAATGGCTTTCACGTGGATCCCACAGAAGGACAATTCCCGAAGGTAAGTGAACCAATTGTTCTTTCTCACAGGATCCACACTCCAGGCATTGTAAAGGCTGGGTAAATAACAAAGCAGTACTCATCGTATGACGGGAGGGAAAAGAGGAAAAATCCTAACTGTCACTGAGGCTAACTTAGTCGAGGACCCCCTGAAGGTCCCTCCTTCCAAAAGTTGCATCCACAGAATCCAGTAAGTCAATTCTACAGTGTTTAGTAAATGTATGAATACCAGACCACGTAGCAGTCTTATAAATTTTACTATATTGCACCCTAGCTCTAAAAGCCCAAGATATAGAAGCCCCTCTAGTGAAGTGTGGAAGAACCCCTTGAGGGGGGACCAAATCAGCTGCCCTATATGTGTCCTGAATGCAACAAGTAATCCACTTGGCTAACACTGATCTGGAAGCTTTGAGACTTTTCCTTCTAGAGTGATAATTAACAAAAAGTGCAGGGAATTTCTGATTAGCTGAGTTCTCGCTCTATAAATTTTGAGAGCCCTGTGAACATCTAGTGTATGCTACTTACACTCCAAAGAGAGCTTTCTCTTAGGACATAAAAAAGGTAAGACTATCTCCTGCTCCCTATGGAATGGAGTATTGACTTTAGGTATAAAAGCTGGATCTAAACGCAACCCTTTTTTGTTTTTTGAAGATACACAAAGAGTGGGTTCTATAGACAGGGCATCCAACTCTGCCATTTCTTCGGCCAGAAGAATATCAATCAGCAAAACCACTTTAATAGACAAAAAATAAGAGGAAACCTCCATGAGTGGCTCAAAGGGCGGTCCTGTGGGATTGTAGAACTACATTTACCCAACAGGTTGGAAACCTGTGGACCACAGGGGGAAGAGATGATCTTTATGGCTTTCAGAAAAAAATATATGAAAACAATATATTCCAAATGCTGTCAATACATACAACCAATGTACTCCATAAACCCAAATATTCACAAAATGAAATATATAAGCCCTACGCATTTAAAGGATCTCTTTAATCTTTGGTTTTTGCAGACTGGTGTTTCTGCGTTGGCACCAAAGTGCGAATACCCTCCAGGTGTACTGGTAGATGGGTCAGGTAGAGGACTATTTTGTCCTTAGTAACGTGGAAAGGACTGAATCTGAATAGCCAAGTCTCTTCAGAGCCGAGCGCTCAAGAGCCAAGCTGTCAATTTGAGCTGTCAATTTGAGAAATTTCGGGTCCTCGTGAAGGACCTGAACTTCTGACAGAAGGCCCCTGTCTGGATGTAGATGTAGAGGCTCAGATATTTTGAGGGCTATCAGGTTGACAAACCAGGGCCTCCTGGACCAGAATGGAGTCACCAGAATTGTGGTAGCTCATTCCCTGCAAATCTTTGACAATGTTCTGGTCAGCAGGGGCAGAGGAGGGATCTCATACAGCCTGCCCAGAGGCCAGGGTTGGTTCAATGCATCATATGCTATTGCTTAAGGGTGGAAATCCCTCAACATAAACCTGCTGACTTTGGCACTGCTGTGACTTGCAAATAGATCTATTATCAGCATTCCAAAGCGGTCTGTGTTTTCACTGAAGGTCTTTTGACCAAGTGACCACTCTCCGGGCTCTACCTGAGCCAGTCTGCGCTTTGATTGTTCTGACCCGACGTGCATTCCTGACACTGATAGAAACTTTGTCTCCATCTATTTCAGAATAGAGAATGCTTCCTTGTGCAGGGACTTAAATTATTATGTGCGAGTACCTGATCTGGGGAGTGAAGTACAGAGGGCTAGATGTATGGCGCTCAGCTCCAGGCAATTCATGTAGTGGCCCCATGTCTTGATTGGACCATGTTCCCTGTTCATATTGGTGCCCCCTGCAGACTTGCGTCTGTTGTAAAGTATACCTTTTGTGGTTCTGAGAGCTGAACATCTATCTGGAAATGATTGGGCTGCGTCCACAAATCTAAAGAACAAAGGACTGTGGGGGAGACTGTCAGACTCACGTTGCAGTTCTGCCTGATGTGACTTTGCCAGGGTCCGAGGAACAGATGAATTGGGCGCAAGTGATGGCAAGACCAGCAAAGCTGCTGAGAGCAAGATATCATTAATCACTGTAGTCGTGCTAGAAGCTTGAGGGGAACCCTGTGGTGGGACTTGACAAAATCTATCTATTTGTTGATCTTCTCTCTCCACCAGGATAAATATTTGATCCAGAAATGTATCTATAATCACCCCTAGGTAAAGTAGAGACTGCGAGAGGATTGGGTGGCTCTTGTCTTTGTTTATCACAAATCTGTGTTCCTCTAGATACGAGATAGTGATATCCACGTTTTGTAGTGCCCTCTCCCAACTATGAGCCCGCACTAGGAGGTCGTTCAGATAAGGATGGACCATTATTCCCTGTAACCTCAGGTTGGCTATCAGAGGTACCAATACTTTCATAAAGGTGGTGGTGGGGGGGGCTGTTGCCAAGCTGAAGGGCAGAGCCCTGAACTGCCAGTACTGGACATTGTACGAGAACCAGAGCCACTTCCAGTGGGAGGACCTGATAGGAATGTGTAAATAGGCCTCTTTTGGATCCAGGGAGGCGAGCCAGTCTCCTGGAGATATCGATGCACAGATAGATTTTAGGGTTTCCATCTTTAATTTGTGGATACACATTGACTTGTTCAGCCGTTTTAGGTCTAAAACTGCTCACCATTCTCCCGACTTTTTGACCACCAGAAAAAGTATCAAGTACAGCTCCCTCCCCCGCTGGAGAAAGGGAACCAATTCTATTGCTCTGAGGTGTGAGAATCTCGTGACATTGCCAGAGTTTTAAATCATTTTGCGATTCTGGAGATATGATAAAGAACTCTGGGGGAATTCTTTTGAGTTGTATAACATACCCCCTGAAGACTGTCTCCTGGACCGAAGAATCTAAAATTGATTTTTTCTCCCACCTTGTGGCGAACTGAAGGAGTCTTCCTCCTACTGGCAGGTCTGGGTCCGAGGAGAATCCTAAAGGAGTCAAGAGTCCTTGTGGGTGTGCTGGGATCCAGATGCCTGTTTACCTCTGTTGCTGTTTGACGGGACCAACATCCTCTATTTCCACATCCTCGGGGTTGATTGGAATACACTCCTCTTCTGTGAGATGAATTGGAGTAAGAGGACCTGTTAGAGGGACAAAAGTTAGATCTTGAGGAGTTAAACTGTTGAAGCGTTTGCTTCTTCTCGTTAGCAGCATCCGCCAACACCTTATCCAAAAAGACTCCAAACAACCTGCCCCCTTGGAATCAGACCAGCGCTAAAAGATTTTTGCATGCAGCTGTGTCTTCCAGGACCTGAGCCATAAATGGCAGCAAGTTGTTATGTTCGCTGTAATTCCTCTTGTGGCCCAACGTGATGGCATCAGAGGAGGCATCAGCAAGAAAGAACAGAATGAAAGCAACATTAATGGCTATCTTACGGAAGGCCTGAGAGGAGCTGTCTGTAGTTCTGCCCAGCTTAACCCACTTCATGATGGCTCTGATAAAGTATACCGAGGCCGTGAAGATGCAAAGCACCATAGACACTGCTTCGCAATTCTTTCTAAGCCCCGCCTCAACACCTTTATCTGTAGCATCTTTAGGGTAAAGGTTCCCCTCAACTGAAAATATAGACTACTGGGCTAGGGATGCAACCGCGGCATCTATTTTCAGTACTGGAAAAACAGAAGCCTCCCTTTTTGAAAATGAGTAGAGATACCCTTGAGTCTTTCAAAGCCCGAATTATTTACTAAGCTGCTTCCACTCTGAACAAATGATTCTTTCTAATGTTCTGTCAAGCAGCAGCCCCTTCTCTCTGCCCTGTGCTTTGGGGATATACTCCCTCTCCAAATCTTCAGCTGAAGTCAGATTTGTCTTTCTTGCTAGCCTTTCCTTTTAGTTCCAGGGCTCTATTAATCCTTCTAACTACTTTTGTCTCGTTTGAAAAATCACGGCCCTGATCTTTGGGACCTTTGGGCGGAGGAGCTGGAATTACTCGTTCTTCCACGTTAGTGTACAAGGAGACTGAACAGCACTGTCTGCATCTAACTGAACCCTATCTGACCCTTCTGAGTCTGACTCTGCATGGAGAAGAGGAATAACGGGCTGTGTAAGATTCCCTTCTGAGTGGTCTGTGGGAGGCCTATCTGCACTCTCCTCATCTTGTTCAGACATAATTGTCTCTTCCTCTGAGGAGGAGCTGAGGTAGGCCAGGAGCACCTATGTAGGGTCTAGCTGCCTTCTGGGCTTTTGTGGGGCTGGCCCATTGCCTTTTCCCTTTTCTTAAGATTTTCCTTTAAAATTATGTCTCCCTCTACTGGAAATAAAACAGGGACCACCCTACCTGCATCTGCCGGCAGGTCCGTGTTCGCCTCTCGTTTCTGCTGTTGGGGCTCCTGTTGAGCTCAGAAGCATGTCAGCACCATTTTGTTTTGGTGGAAAACAATCTCCTCAGAGACTCCGCTGTAGAGACTGAGGGGTTGTGGACCACAGAGTTCTAAAGTGGCGTTTGAAGCAAGCTACCAAGGCTGAGGCGAACCTCCCAGGCAGAAACGTGCTTTCATTGGACAGGGAAAGTGCTGACGGGGACCTCCCCGCGCTCGTCCTTCTCACTGGTCTGCATCTGAGAGTCGGCAGCTAGCAGAGGCAGGAGCAGTGCCCCGCTAAAGACAAGCTCTCGTTAGGCCAGGAGAGAAACTGGGCTTACACTTTCCCTTTCCTTTTCTTTGTCACCATCTCACGCCTAGAGGCGGCAGCCAACAGGAGCAAGAGTCTTAAAAAAAAACCTGCTCCAGTGTTTAAAATGCCTGAAGCGTGGATCCCAGAAGGACATTCTCTGGAAAATATAGTTTTGCTTCTAAGTGCAAAAACCTGGAAATTAAGTAGCATAACATACACTCACTTAACCAATGTGGAAAAAGTCCTTGAGTAACAGAAGGGGTGGGGGGGGAAATCTCTCTCGAGCCAAATTCATTGAAATGCCAGTACCTGAGTTCTTTGAAGAGTTCAACACTCTGGTGTGTCATCAGGTTGTTCAAAAGCCATTCAAGGCACCTAGATTTAAAAGAAATCAATATGGATATACCCTACAAAATTTTTAGCATCAGATGTTCCAGTTTTTATGTTAAACTGTTTAAAAACAAGCAAAATAAACTCCTAATTGATTTAGTGCTATTTTGCAATATAAAGATTACTCTTTTCATCAAAAATTTACATTTTCTATTTGTCAATAGCTGAGTGTTTAATTAATACATGTTTTCTCATTAATATTGATTTAGTATGATTGATCAGAAATCTTGTTATTTTCAAAACATGAAGTCTTTATCGCACAATCTTGAAGCTGTTAGGGTAATGTTTTTAACTTTTGTAACATCAACTGGAAGAAGTCTACAACCTGAACTCTATTGCCCTTTTCAAACAGGCCACAGTGGTTGGGGACATGGGTGTGCGCTGCAGGCGGGCGGAGTGCGGGAGCCGTTCCTATGGGCGCCCCCCATTTCCCCCGCAACATGGGCGGCGTTTGCATGGACGCCACCCACCCACCATGCCCGTGCCCGTGTGAAAAGACCCAAAGAAAAGCAAAGGTCAGTTCCGCAACGACCTCCAAGTCAAGAGAAAAACATACCCAGATGGGTAACAAACACCTTTACCACCTCATTCTTTTAAGAGTGCCATTTGAATACTGCCAAAGAACAGATGCCGAGTGTTAACATACATTTGTGGTATTTTACTGCCATTCTATGCGACCTTTCCATGTTTAAAATGTACTCCTCGTATTCTGCACAAGTAAGCACACTCTGAATTATACTCTTTAAACCAGAACATGCACACTTCCCTTTGGGTGACCCAAGCACAAAAGTCTGCCTATCTATTACATTTTGAAGATTTTCTCCTTAAGAAAGTTTCTATTTTAATTAAACATTCAAACGGGGGTGGAGAGGGGAAGAATTATTACTTTTTCTTTACGGAATCTAATCCATAAGTTCCTGCAGAATTATAGTAACCACACACAGTTTTCACATTAATGGTTTCTTTCATGGTCTCGCCACACTGCAGTATTAAGCCATCCTGCAAATTAAAAGTTCTGGATTATTTGTGTACTTCATAGCAAAAGTAAAACTAGAAAGAGTGGTTCTCAACAATTAAAAAACAGAAGTCTGTAGCAAAAAGAAAAACATCCCAATTTATCAAAATGTTTACAGTCTATTTTACAGAAGCACAGAGCGGCCACAGGATCCCTAAGGTGCAGTCACAGAGGCATAGATGCCACTGCTCGATTAAGGCAGTGATCGACAAAGCACTTATCGTGGAGTATGTGGTTTGTGGCTTAAGTCCCTGATCCAAATATAAGAATGTTTCAAAATAATTAACAGGAAATTATACAAAGAGAAATTTTTATCTCAAAGTACACTTTGCCCGCTTTAATGCCTTTCCCTCCCGTGTTTTTGAGGGCAGGATCCAGGGTATTCCATTCACAGAAAGGCTATGTCCTTTTGATAATCTAACTACAGAGACAGTCGGGCATATAGTTCTAATTGCCACTTGTATGATGGTCCATGTCAGGAGCTCCTAGAACCTATTATTGGAAAGTTTCCAGACAGAACAGATCAAGCATTATTAGCAGTGCTCCTTGATAGGACACACTTATATATTATCCAAAATGTAGCTACGTTTTTGCTGAGGGCTGTCCATCTTAGAAGTCAGTTTTTAAAATGTCTCTCTCTGTCTGTGCAAATGTAATTCAAATATCAACCTTCCCTTCGCTAGTGGTGTCTGCTGGGTGACAGCAGATTTACTTGTTTTAACAGTGACGATGTTCTGTCTGTATTGTTTGAATTTTATTTTGTTATAACTTGCAATGGTCTATGACCATGCAATAAAATGCATTTGATTTTTTTTTTTTTTAAGTACACTTCAAATGAGAATGCTAATGCCCTATTTTAAAGTTGGTGTACTCATGCACTTTCCCCAACATTTTTGTACGTGCTGTGCTCCTGCATAAAATATTTCGTTATTTGCTAACTACTTTTGCGAAAGCAAATTCTGCATGGCAGTAGTGGGAAAATCTTTCTGTCCCAGGGACCACTTTGAAAATTAGTATGAGCCACAGAGAAAATGGGGGAAGAGGTGCTCAAAGGGTGTGCTCAAAAAGAGGAGGGTCCAGATCATGGATCTGTTCCCTATCCTTGCGCGAATGCCCTCACCTCTGCTCCCTTGCGCACCTGAGCTCAGTCTTTCAGAGCTTGGGGATAGTAACTGGGTACAGGAACTGGAAAGGGGGCAAATAAAAACCAACCGTCAGCTACATTTAGCCCCTGGGCCCAAGGGTTCCAACCCCTGCTGTATGGCTTACGTTGAAAGGTGGTTTGTTCCATTGCCTTTGATTAGGCCATTAGGATATTAACAACAAAAGACTCCAGAAAACAGATTGTAAAGTTAAAAAAAAATGTAAAGATAGAATAGAAAAAGTACTGTATGTTTTGTAGAACTCAGAAGCATTACATGGCCTTTGGTTATGGGACTAAATGATGTTTCACCTGAAGGCTGTCTAGAAAATTTCAAACTTATGTCTAGAAAAGTTGTATCAGTACTCATTCAAAAATTAGAGAATAACTTTCCAGCAGCAATGCCGTTTTTATTAAAAGAAAAAATTGTCCATTAATAGCTGCACTTTTCACTTGTCTACACTGAACTTTTATTTTAATTCATCTAAAATAGGAGTGCAAAATTAAACTGAATCCTCCTCATACAGACACATTTATACCTACCAGTTGTAACATGCTGGCTGCTGCTAGAAGGGCAATAACTCGACTGGGCTTTATCAACACTTCATCTCGGTATAGTGAGCCAAACGCTACCTGTAGAGCTTTAAATAGTACATAAACAGTCAAACTGAAAGAAAAACAATAGCTTTGCATTTAGTGATTTTAAGTCCTAATCATATACTTCAATGCTAAAACACACCTTTTAATTTAATTGGTAAGTACTTAAGCTTTAAATTGAAATAAAAAATGGGGGGAAAAATATCACAGTATAAAGTCAGGATATTGTACTGGAATACTGACTCTACTGTGATGGCTGGCTATAGGGCAATATTAATACAGACAAGAGTCCCACTTACAATGGGACTCACATCAGTACTAAGGACCAGTGCTAGCACAAGGCAGGCAAAAACTGCATCGTCGGTCACAATGGCACCTCGTCTCAAAATCTAAATATGGGCCAAGCCATCATTAACTTAAAGAACACTACTTGGGAAATCTGCTCTTCTCCTCATCTACAATTCATTTAAGATCTGTGAGTCAACTGAAAATTTAAAATCAACCTGTGTTTTCTTGGGAAGTCTGCTTTTATCACAAACATGGCTAGTACTGTGGTGCTGGAATGGGCCAGTTAGGATGGTCCGCCCTTGGAGGCTGATGGAACCTCAGCGATTCCAGGAAGCCCTGGGGGAGTTATCCCTGAACCTGGACGGTCACTCTGTCGATGAGCTGGTCCGGCTTTGGAACACCTTGCTGAAGGCCACTGACAGAGTGGCTCCAAGATGCCCTCTGCCTCTGTCTCGTCACCGCAGGGCCCCTTGGTTTACTGAGGGGCTGCGGTGTATGAAGCGAGTAGGCAGGAGGCTGGAGTGACGCTGGCGTCGGACTCGATCTGACTCCGACCGGCTTCTCCATAGGGCCCATTTGCAGTCCTATGTTGAGGTTGTGAGGACAGCAAGGAGGGAGTTCCTTGCTGTCCTCATAACGTCTGCGAAGTCATGCCCGGTAGAGCTGTTTCGGGTGGTGTGGGGGCTGGTCAGTCCGGCCTCCCTCCGCCTGGACAGGGATTTGTCCCAGGCCTGCTGTGAGCAGTTTGTCACCTACTTCGCAGACAAGATCGCTCGGATTCGAGCAACTTTGACGCTGGATATGGGGCAGTAGTTGGAGAGCGCGAGGGGATGGAGGCCCCGTCTGGTCCAACTTTGTGCAGGGGGTTTCAGGAAGTGACGCCAGCCGATGCGGTGGAGGTCCTGGGGTCTGTGCGAGCCACCAGTTGTGAATTCGATCCGTGCCCGTCCTGGTTGGTGAAAGCCTCCAGGGAGACGTTGGGGACGGTGATCAATGTGTCCTTGCAGCAGGGGAGGTTGTCGCCTAGTCTCAAGGAGGCTGTGGTGCGCCCGCTGCTGAAAAAAACATCATTGGACGTGGGCGCACTCGCCAGCTACCATCCTGTCTCTAACCTTCCCTTTTTAGGGAAGGTTATTGAGCGGGCGGTGGCGACCCAGCTCCAGGTGCATCTAGATAGCATTGGTTTCCTGGACCCTTTTCAATCTGGGTTCCGCCCCGGCTGTGGCACCGAGACGGCATTGGTGGCCTTGGTCAACAATCTCCGCCGGGAGATGGACGCAGGATGTTCGACAATTCTCATCCTGCTAGATCTCTCAGCCGCTTTTGATACCGTGGACCATGGGCTGCTGTTGAGATGGCTGCGTGACCTG
>QEPC01003065.1:49067-92710 GCA_003113815.1 Sphenodon punctatus | reverse complement strand
GGAAGCTCGCCTGGCCCCAAGCCTTTGGACATTTCGGCGAATTTGTAAGACCTGGCTGTTTGCCCAGGACTTTGGGGAGGGGAGGGGGGTGGGGTGGGTTAGGGGCTGTTTTATCTTCCCCCACCCTAATTTATTTATTATTATCCCAGCCTGTTTTATTGTAGTGTTTTTATGGATTGTTTTAATATACTGGTTTTAAGATTGTTTTATGTTGAATTTGTTAGCCGCCCTGAGCTGTTCGCAGGAGGGGCGGGATATAAATTGAATAAATAAATAAATAAATAAAAAAATTTTTTTAAAAAACCCTGTCTTTCAAACACGTAGGTCACAGCCTTTACTTACAATATTATGACAACCGTTGGCGTATTTAATAATGAATGAAGAAGAAATCCTGCTATTACCTTCTATATCAATATTCTGGTCAGGTATCTCCAGTTCTATGATGTTCATGCTAGACTCTCTCCAAGAACCACTGAACATACTGGAAAAGTAGCCAGACTACAAAAGACAAGTAAATCATTTCAAATTACAAACAAAAAATCAACATAAATGATAAACTAATGTTAATTTTTTTTATCAACTTCACTAACTTACTCAATAAATGAGATAATTGTACCACATTTCCCACATCAAGTGGGACTAAAGCAGTAGATTCTTTTGGTTTCTGTGCAAACATTTATACCATTGAGAACTACCATTAAGATCTACTTCCAATTAGAAGTTTATATTTTGAGTTATTCTCACAATCAATTCCACATGAAATAGGTAGAAAAGCTATAAAAATGTTTTTCACAGAAAGTCAAGATAACCTCCGTATACAACGTTCATATACCCTCAGTATATGATATAGCCTTATAGTTACTTTAACACAAGAGTGCCTGTAAGGCATTGAGGATTTTTTCCAAATTAAAAAAAAGTAAAATAGTTAACTATTTTAAAGAAAATCTAATAGGGCAGAAAATGCATGCAAGACATACAAATTAATTTACAAATTGTGGTCTCATATTACAGATACATATACACTGTTATATTTATGTGTAGGTAAATTAACACACACGTACACATACACCATTTATGTAAGTATACCTTTTTAAAATAAAGTGTAAGGCATATAAAATTAGAATTAGATAGTTTTCCATCCAAATGAAGTGAAAAATACTGCTTTACAAGGACTCATGATTTTTTCCATGTCAGCAGAAGGTGTGCCCATAATGAAAGACTATCACTCAGTGAAGTTTACCTGAGAGATTAAAAAAATAAAGTCTATTTGTACAGTAGTATATCCCCCTGTACTGTTAACCAACTATTTCCACCGCAGGATGCAAGTTATGGTAAGTGCAAGTAAAGTTTACTAAACTCCATTTCCCATCCATCCCACACAAATTTAGTAAATGTAAGATTTTTTCCTGTTTTTGTGGGATCAGGACCTGGTCACTGATGGAGAGTTTAGTACACTCACAGGTTGCATCCCAAAGCACTGGGTCAACACCTGACATTCGTGGAGTACACGTTTGGCGTTCTAAACACTAGGAAGGAGCAATTTGCATTTCTCAAATCTGTATTTATACACGTGTGGTGCTTCATTACCATCTAGTGGGGAAAACAGAGTGATGGGTGACCAGAGAGAGCTAAAGTAAATAGATGGCCATCAGCCACAAAGACAAACTATTTAAAATGTAAGGAGGAGGAGTGATAGATGTATCAATAGTAGAATTATAGCAGGAGAAGTTGTTAATGTTAAGAATCTCCTTTTTAAACTCTTAGATTATTATTACAGTTGATTTAATAGCAGTACAAAGAGAAAGTGACTAGTATCAATAATTGGTTTCAACTCAACATTTCTTCTTATAAAAAAAAGCAAAATATCAGACTGACACAAAATGATTTTTTTTTAAAATCAAAGATCTTTGGAATTTAACCTAACATATTCTTATACGTGTTAAACATGACTGTCTATTAGAAAGCGTACGTAATAGACAACTTTACTAGTTAAATCAACTGGCTTATTCTGTGTACAAGGCTTTGTGTGTAACATCTATATATTTCACGCTAAAACATGAACTTTGTGGTTTGCTTTTTTCCCCTCCAGTAAGTCACTGCCTTCTGTCTCAGATTTCCTTGCTATGAAGCACAAGTACTTAAACATGGGGCACAATCCTCATTCACCAGGTGCACTAAGGGGATGAGCATACATATGTTGTGCACTAAAGTGTCATACATTCACCTGCTGAAGAGAACAATTGTGCCTTCTCTTTTCACATTTGTTCCTGTTCCTGCTTTGAATTTTGCCTCTGAATTTCGTTGCTGCCGCTGCCAGCAATCTCAAGATGCTGCGCAGCTGTCCCATGTCTCTCTATGAGGCTAGTGAACAAAAAGAGGGAAGTGTCCCTTGCTACATTATGAGCAATGCACAGGAGGAAAATTACTTGATAGTTAAACCTAATTTTGCCTCCTCACACTTCTAGGTCATTTGTTGAGTGAGCCTGTGGTCTAATCTTTTTACACAATCAAAAAGAAAGATGGGGCACAAGGGGGGCAGTTTTTGGCAGGTTTTCTATCTCTTGTGAATGAGCCCTTAAGACATAAGTTGGTGCCAACCCCTCTTTCACAGCAAGAGGCATCATTGCACATTGCCTGAGGTCACCTGCATGCTCACTGCCACCCCACATCCTCATTGCCCCAGAACAGTGGTGGAACCACGATTTCTCAAATGGGGGTGGAGGGTGGCACAACTAAGAGGAGGGTAACAGCAGATAGAGGAGAGGAACAAATGACAGAGCACTGGCCTTGAAGGGGGGGCACAGCCCCCCCCCTCCCCGCATGCTTCCCTTTGGTTACACCCCTGCCACAGAGCTCAGTAAAGCCCTTCTGTATGGTCAGCCCCTAAGTGACATCTGATCACTTGTAAGTAATGTCCCATGGACTGTGGTAACATAGCACAATCATGTTTCTTGCTATGAAGGAGGATTCAGCACCTCCTTAACCCTAGCGCATTCCCATGAAAAAAGCAACATTGGCAGAGTTGTAGAGTACGTGTACCCCAATGCAGATTCAGTAAACAATGACAATTTATTTCAAAACTAGTAATTTTGAAATGAATTTTGAATTTTGAGGAGCATATGAAATCATGGAAGAAGCACTCTATGTATACTTAAAATTAACAGAATATTGTTTAATTAGTAACATATGGCTTTTGATACAATAAGAATGGAGAATAGACACGCTTACCTGACACAAGTATATCTTGTGCATGTTCCATTCCTCATCCAGAGCACAAATCTTAATGTCGCTATTTTCACCATTCAAAAACAGTGTCTGATAAATATACTTGGAAGTACTTTTTAGCTTTTTCCTGAATTAAGAAAAAAAAGAAAGATGTACACAATTGTTGAATTCCACCATGTAGTGTCATATCTATCAATCTTACATATCTATCAAAAACTGAGTATCTTCAAAGTTTGAAGGACTGATTCTAACCTCTTCAAAGTTTGAAGGACAGATTCCTTTCCCTCCTGGATGTGATCACTGGACAGCCATGGGTTGTTTTTCCACGTTTCGGAGAGCTCATGAGGCTTGCTACTGCCGCCTTCCTTTTGTTTACTACAGTTAAGCAGCAGCTTTAATAACTCTGGGAGCCAACAGCAACCCCAGACCTTGCATCTCTCTATAGGCTTAGATTAGAGTCACTCTTTTTAGGATTGTTTTTCTCCGATCATGCTTCTGTGAAGCATGATCCCCAAGAGGAAAGGCAGCAGCAAAAGAAAAAACCCCACTTCCCCTACTCCAGCGGCCCTTCCGAAGAGAAGGGGTAGTGGAGCGAGTGCACATCCCCCCTTAATGAATGTCACCTAGAGGCACACGTTTAATCCCTGCCAGACTGACACCTCCCCCATACCTCCTCAAACGGCAAGATCAGCACCTGCCACTCTACGCCCCCATAAGTCTTTGCCGCCTCCTCCCCAATCGCCCAAAATCCCGCACCTTCCCCTCCCTCTGGCTCACCTCGGCCCCGCAGGTGCCCCCGCCCAGGCCTGTTACTGCTAACGCCTCTAGCCCACACTCCCCCGGTACCTCCGTGGGGTGTTGAGCAGCCGCTCCTCCTGCTCGCCGTCCCCGTCGCTGTCGCTGAGGCAGTCGGGGCCGCCACCGCGCTTCCTCTTGCCCCCATGTCGCTTGCAGCTCCCACCAACCCCATCCTCCACCTGCCCGCGCGGAGGCCCCGCCCACCGCCTCAGCACCCGGCTGCTCAGAGAGCCCATGACCTCTCGGCCGCCACCGCCGCCGCCTCCTCATGGGGTCGCCCGGAGCGGACCGGGGCGCCCGGCAGACGGGATACAGCACAAGGGTCAGTGACGCCGAACTACCTCCATTGTGATCGCGGCGAACAACCGAAGTGCGCATGCGCCACATCCAGCTCCTCCTAGGACTGCAGGCACCAAGCATGGGTTGGTGCCGCGGGAGGGGAAAAGTGGTGCGCATGCGTACGCGAGCCTGGGGCGCTCTCGCACCCATTGCTACGTACTAGTTAATACTTGGTGCGGTGGGTGCTCTCTGCTGTAAGAGACTAGCTCCCCGTCCCCTTTTAGAGGGCGCTAAGCTTTAAGCATTAGCTGTGCTGTTGGGCTTGGCTGTCGTTGTTTTTTGCATATCTGGCCACCCTAATCTCAAGAGATTTTCTGATAAGAGCTCCTGGACTTGTTGCGAGAGCGGCACCCTTGCTGTATATCCCTTGATAGAATTTGTCTCTCCATCTTTTCTGCCTCGCGATGTTTATTTGCTATCAAAACTCACGCTATGGCTTTTTTTCCCTTTTTTCTACTTTTATTGAAACAGGTTGAAGCATAAATCCTGAAGCCAAAAATTCCCACTGACTTTAATAGAGGGAGACCTGTGTGCCCTGAGTTTGAAAGCAGGTGGCTTGTGTTGTGGGCCAGCGGGATGAGTGTGCTGGAGTAAGGGGTGGTCTTTGAAAGGACTGAATATAAGTTCATAAGGACGTGGTATAAACTAAGAGAAGGCACGCACACACAGCTGGAATGACTGGGGATTGGATGGATTAACAAGGAGCCAGGTATGGACAGTTGGAATGATGCAGGACCTGGTGGAATGACAAAGAGGCAACCAGGAGCAGCTAGGATTTTGAGGGCTAAATGGAATGACTGAGGGGAAGCACACTGTGACTTGGTGGCATGGCAAGGAATTTTGTGAAGTGACAAGGGAAGAGACTAGGCATTTTCAAACATGACGACACCATGGGTGGCCACGCTTTAATTTGTATGGCCACCGGTGGTGCCGTCACGTTTGATTCTGCCCACCAGATGTTACCATGGGCAGGATCCATGCTCTCCCTGGACCGTGGCAGAATTTAGCCTGTTCTGTGATCTGGGCTACCTGCCAAGTCGCAGCGCAGGCTAAGCCCTGCCGCAGTATGGGGAAGCTGTCCCCAGCCCGGGGTAGAGCAGGCTGTCACATATGATGGCCCACTCTACCTAAGACCGGAGCTTTTTGGGGTGGGTGCAACAGCCTCATCGGCCGCTGCACCTGCCTGTCAAGGAAAAGGACTGGCTGCACTCAGCAGGGCAGGGCTATGCAGGCCACATCGCCCTGCCCCCAGCCTGGGCCACCTGCACGTCTGTTTGGTGACCGGGCCGGAGCTTGCCCAGGGTAAGGGCCCTCACCCCGGGCAGGATCAAAGCATGGCAACGCATAGCACCATCACATATAAAATACCCTTTGAATCAGGTGTAATGACAAGCATTTGAATGGAATGACAGGGAGGATGCCACAAATAGCTGACAGAATGCTAAACAATGAGCTCTAGGAAAGGAGTTGAATGAGAGAGGATGAGATGGAATAAGAGAGAGGCGCTCATGTAACTGAAATGACAAGGAAGAGATGATGCAATGGCAAGGTGGGAGTCAGAGGAAAGGTGGATTGACTGTGATGGTACTGAGTAGGGCTGATGCAGCAGCAGCTTTTACCGCGCCGCGATTCCGTTCCGCTATTTCGGAATTGCCCCCGCCACACCGCGACATTTCTGCGGATATTCTGCTAATTCCGCCGGAATTCTGCAAATCGCGGAATCGCGGAAAAATCGCGGAAAAATTGCGGAAATCGCGGAAAACCACTATTCCGCGATTTTTTGGCGCTGGCGGAATTGCGGAAATAGCGAAAATGTCATGTTTCCACGATTCCACTAAGTTGCGGAATTAAATAAGCGGAACCGCGGAACCGCGGAATGAAACCGCGGAATTAAAGCCTCTGCCATGCCATTCCACTAATTGCGGAAACACTGTTTCCGCCGGAAATAGCTACCGCTGCGAAATTCCGCTACAGCCCTAGTACTGAGGGTGGAATGAGTAGGAATGATGGAATAACAAAAGGGGCAATGAGTAATGGGTGAAATTATATAAACGCTGGGGGAATTAAAGAAAAGAGGGCCCTGGTAAGAGACAGAATGGCAAAGGTTTGAGTTGAAAAACAAGCAGAGTACTGGGGAAGGGGGTGCATGGAATGTCAAGATATTTTATGGAATGATAAGGATGTGGTAGAGAGGACCTGATGGAACAACAAGGGGAATGAGATAATGTGATGAAGGACAGGGGATGTTATTGGAATGACATAGAGATATGAGAAATGACAAGGGGTTAGATCAAGCCCTCCACCATTCCAGCTGCTCCAGATGTTCTCTTCTTTGTCATTCTATCCAGTCCCGTGTCTTTCCAGTTGCTCCCGGTGACCTCTTTGCTGAGATCCCAACCAGTCCCATGTTATTCCAGCACCTCCTCCTGGCTCCTTCCCTGTCTTTCTATCTTGGCTCTTTTTCTCTCCCCGCCCTGTCCCTTTTTTGTCATTCCATCCCCTCTCTACTCTCCCTTCTTTTTAGAGATGCAGCTCCACTGTATTGCTTTACTACCCAGTATTCACAGAGCTCCATTATTTCCAATTGGCAGTCATGTTTGTTGCATCCATTGTTTCCAGTGGGCTCCTTATTTGTTTTAGTAAGTCTCCACATATGCTCTGGGTGCATGCAGGGTGGGAGAGGGGTCTGTGTAGCCCAAAGTCATTAGAACAAGGATTACAGCTTGCCTTTTCTTCTAAGCAAGTTACAGTGAGCTTATTTCCTTGTTTGCATTCTTCTCAAAACTTGAGTAACTCTTTCTGGGGTATGAACAGCAAGGCAGGCACCTTTTTAACAGGTGCCTAGTGTGACTTTTGACTAACGTCAGCCAGAGTGGTGTAGTGGATAAATTGCTGACCTTAGACCTGGAAAACCAGCGTTCAAATCCTGTCCTAGCCATGAACTCACTGGATGGCCTTGAGCAAGTTACAACCTCAGTTTCCCCATCTGTAATAAATGGGATTATGTGTGTGCATCTGTCTCTCCCTGTGTTCCCCTCATCCATGTCCATCTTAGATTGCAAGCATGCTGGACAGGGACCTCTCTCTAACAATAACAGTTGTAAAGTGCCAGGTACACTGCTGGTGCTATATACATGCTTAATGAAGTGTTGGGGAGATCTGGATACACCCCTGACCTACATAAGCCTCCAAGAATACTGAAATCATTATTTCAACGTGTCTGTAAGACTTGGCTGTTCGCCCAGGCCTTCAGAGGGGAGGGTGGGGTAGGGAGGGGAACGTTTGGTGGGGTAGTTTTAATAATTCATATTGTTTTTATGTATTTTATTGTTGTTTTAACCGTTGTGAGCCACCCCAAGATGCCGTAGGCATAAGGGGGTGGCCAATAAATAAAAATAAATAAATTAAATTATTCCAGAGTTTTCACGTTCTCTGCCTATTCTGTTTTCAACGATGGATCAGAATAATAGCACAAACTCCAAATTAGTGCCCAATCAAAAACAGGTGTCTGTTTAGAACTCACACACTGGGCAATCCAGGATTAGCTCCTTTCCCCCTCAGATCCCCTCTGCTTCCTCCTGGCAGTATCTCCTTTTCATAAGACACCCAAACCACGTGCCTCTTTTTTCCCAATCTTTAAAGGCAATCCTGTGCAGTTTAAAGTTTTAAATAAGACAGAAGCCATGCTATTGGGGGGCAAACTGAGCATGCGCGCCGGTTAACCACGCGGGGAAACAGCTCCGCTCAGCCCGATTGCATTTACAGATAAAACAGCGGCTTACAGTCATAAAAATAGAAGAAAAAGTGTTCCCTCATGAGCGGGAGGACCCGGAGCCGCTCGCAACCAAAAAAAACACGGTAAGAGGCACAATTCAATCCTTTTGTAAAGCCCACTGCGGCGCTCCACAAGGGCCCCGAGAGGAAGCGGACAAAATGGCGACTACAGCAATAGCGGAGAGCACTGAGCAGGAGAGAGCTGAGGAGGGGGAATCATCTTCCCAGCTAGCTAATCTGACTGAACTAATCAAATATCAGTATGAAAATGCCCAGATGGACAGAGACACCATAAAAGAGGGATTATCAACAGTGATTTCAGTCACGGAGAATTTGAATAAAAAATTTGACAGCTTAGCAAAAAGAGTGACTGAACTGGAGACCAGGCTGACTCAACAGGAGGATTATATTAATAGGAGTGAGGAAAAAATAAAGAACATGGATCAAAATATGAATATCCTGATCAACAAAATTGAGGATCTGGAAAATTGCAGCAGAAGGTGCAATGTAAAAATAGTGGGAGTACCAGAACAGAGAGACACTATAAATATCATGAATTTAGTGTCTGAAATCATCACAAAGGTATTCCCCCGCAATCCTGAGCTCCATAATATAGAAATAGAGCTTGCACACCAGGCGCTCCGCCCAAAACCTAATGGTGAGCCACCAAGGGCCATTATCTTCAAATGTCTCAGATACTTGGACAAGGAGGCAATCCTGGCTGCTGCAAGGAAGGATAAAGAGCTAAAATTTGAAGGAAAACAAATTCTGTTCTACCCAGACCTGGCTACAGAAACACTAAACAAGAGAAAGCAATGGAAAAACCACCTTAGCCTCTTTTACAAAAATGGAATAAGAGCACACTTGTTCCCCGCGAAGTTCTCTTTCTACTATCAAGACAGACTCAGAGTTTTCGCACAAGTGGCACAATTGGAGGCCTATATGGAAAAATTAATGTCTGACCTGACTTGGACACGTGCTCCAACCTGAATATGGAGAATTCTTTAGCTGATAGATTAAATACTGGAAGTGATGGCTATTAGGCAACTATATTTGTTAGAATGGTTTGATATTACTAAATGATTTAGTCACTGCCTGATATTCATATGGTCACTAGAGGGCACTATTGCCTAACTGAACTTAGGTTATAGAGGCGATATGTCCTAAAAATGTTACGGGTAATAAACAGATAAAGACAATACGATAGCATGATAGGTAACCCATCTTAAAAGAGGTTTAATGGAAAACTGATCGGGCTGGGCGGATGCATAGTGCTGCATTGCGCGAGGTTAGTCTTTGACCCCCTGCAGAGTGTTAGGAACTCTTTATTAGGGCGAAAGTTAATGTTTGTTGTTTGTATTGTTGTTTGTTTTGCAATTTCTCTCAATGTGTGGTATTGAAGGGTCATGGTGGAATGGTAGAAAGACTGGGACATGGTACTGGGCTACGAAAGCTAACCAATCCAGATGATGCATGGACTAGAGTGAGAAACTACCACAAAGATGAGTGGGTTCGACAAGGGTACCCGGGCGGGGAGGGGGATGGAATACAGAGATATAACTCCACGGAAAGCAGATACCAAAATAGAAATGGAAAAAAAATGGCGGAGTTTAGTGTGGGTACCTTAAATGTTAAAGGATTGAACAACCCTATAAAACAACGTAAATTCTGGCAATTTACAGGACAAAAAAGAATTGACATAATGGCTGTGCAAGAAACCCATTTGCTAAGTAAGGATAATTTCAGAGTTAAAAATAAAAAATATAACAACATATACTTTGCTAATGCCCAATGTAAAAAGACGGGTGTCATGATTGCACTTGCCAATATCATTAAGTTTACCTGTCACAAGAAAATAGCAAACAAAGAAGGTAGATACCTCATTCTTATTGATGAGATACAGGGACAAATGTACACATTGACCTCCATTTATGCTCCTAATAAAAACACATTGGCCTACTTTAAAGAAATTATACCGATTATAAAGAGAGAGAAAAAAGGTAAACTAATACTATGTGGGGATTTCAATGCCCCTCTCTCCTCACTAGATAAATCCAATCCGGCAAAATTTTAAAAATATCAGTTAAAAATTATGAAATTAATAGAGGATGAGGAATGAGTGAGCGTCTGGCGCACTCAACGCACAACACAACAGGACTACTCTTTTTATTCTAATAAGCATTTAACTTATTCTTTAATCGACCACATAGTCATAGAAAAAAGAAATGATCACTCGGATTTTCAGTGCCAGATTTTACAGAACACATTCACAGACCATAATGCAATTTGGTTTAAAATGAGTCATAGAAAAGTTAATAAAGACACACACACATGATGGATATTGAATAAATTGGTTTTAATGGATCCACAGATTAAGGAACAAATCAAGAAAGACTTGGTGGAATACTTTAATAGCAACATCCAAGGTAATATCTCCCCCTTAATGGTGTGGGACGCGATGAAGGCGGTCATCAGGGGATCATACATCTCAGCTGCAACACATAAATGGAAGGAAAAAAATAAAGAGATTAAGGAGTTGCAACTAAAATTATCTGCCCTTCAGAATATACAAAAATTAAAGCCAACAAAGAAGAAGGGGGAAAAAATAGGGGATCTGAGGGGATTGATGGATGCCATCAATACAGAGCACATAATCAGTAAACTACGTTATTTTAATAATTATACAATTAAACTTTATTTGCCTCAACTCAAGGTTATTGGCAGTTGCAATCAACAATACAAAAATAACACACTGATAGACTAACAACCTGCGTCGCTTAATACCGATTAGGGCTGTAGCGGAATATCGCAGCGGTAGCTATTTCCGGCGGAAACAGTGTTTCCGCAATTAGTGGAACGGCATGGCAGAGGCTTTCATTCTGCGGTTTCATTCCTCGGTTCCGCGGTTCTGCTTATTTAATTCCGCAACTTAGTGGAATCGTGGAAACATGACATTTTCGCGATTTCCGCAATTCCGCCAGCGCAAAAAAATAGCGGAATAGCGGTTTTCCGCGATTTCCTCAATTTTTCCACGATTTTACCGCAATTCCGCAATTTGCAGAATTCCGGCGGAATTAGCGGAATATCCGCAGAAAAGTTGCGATGTGGCGCGGGCAGTTCCGAAATGGCGGAACGGAATCGCGGCGCAGTAAAAGCTGCTGCCGCATCAGCCCTAATACCGATCACAATTTTAATGAATTTGACAAATTAACATTTAACAAATTAAAACGGTTTGAATATAAACAAACACAACCATCCTTAACAGACCATAACTGCATGACATGCTTCCTAAAGGGATCCCATCCCCCCCAACTGATTTCTTCTCTCCCTCAAAACTACTTTGCTGAAACCCGCTACTGCCCGTGTTAGTTTGGTATCCCTATAATTCAAGCACAGATCTAAAGGGTCGGCGTAAGGAAACCTCAGCTGCACTTGGCTGAGGATCCCCAGGACCGATACCCGCCTAGTTGCGTATTTTGAGCACACTAAAAGAATGTGTCGCACTGTATCAGGAACTTGCATTTGACAAGATAAGCAGCCTCTCTCAGCCCATGGGATCCCTCTGTATCGACCCTCCAATACTATCGAGGGGAACATTCCGAAGCGAAGGCAAGTAAACGCACGCCTCACTGTAAACTTCACCCAAAGCCCCAAATAGCACTCCTCACCCGGCCGAAGAGCTGGAGTTTTATAAGCCGGATTCACCTTCTGCGAGGCTAACAAGCTCACATCAATTTGGGATTGTTGATCCCTCAGTCTCTGTTTGACCATTGTCATAGCTTGCTTAATGTTCAAAGAGAGCAGCCCATCCACTGGGAGCCCCAGCCTGCCCAAGACAGTTTTCAACTTCTCCATCCAGGAGCACAGCAGCCCCTCATCCCGTGCCCTCCTCAGCAGGGAATCCTCCCCCGCCAGAAGGAGAATCATTTTAAGCCAAAAACGGATGAGGGACTGGATTGCCAGAACTCTCAGTGGGAGGTGTCCTGTCTCCAATCTTAAGAAGACCTGTGGTGTTCCCTGCGGGACCCCCAGAATAGCCCTCAGAAACCCATTCTGGATCGGCTCTAATAGCTCTAAAAAATCCGGCCCCCACATCGGGAAGGCGTAGAGCAACTGTGCTATTACCTTTGCCTGGAAGAGTCGGGTGGCCGGCCTAATCATCTGACCCCCTCTACCAAAGTAGAACCCGCGTATTTCGTTTGCTACCTGTCCTGCCCAAATCTTAACTGCCCACCAATGATCATACCATCTAAGCGAGCTCGAGAAATATACCCCCAGATACTGGAATTTGTCAACCTGCTGTATCTGGTGGTCCCCGATCCTCTATTCATGCCTAACCCTATGTTTCCTTCTTCCAATAACCAAAACCTTGGTCTTCCCGTAATTTATTTCCAGCCCCTCCTATCGGCAATACTCCCCCATTCGCTGCATTGCCTGGCAGAGCCCCACCGAGGAGCACGAAATCAGGGTTGTATCATCGGCATAGAGGATAGCCCCTATCCTGTGAGTTCCAATTCGGGGAGGGTGTATATCTGCTTCTAGGATGTATTTGGGGAGATCGTTCAGGAAGATATTGAATAGACTCGGGGCCAAAAGGCAGCCCTGTCTTACCCCCTTGTCCATCTTCACCATTTGAGACAGATCTCCTTTCCTGTTACACCTCACCTGGAGAGTATTATTCTTGTGTAAACGGGTGATCAGTGCCAGGAGCCTCGGGTCTATCTGTCGCTCCCTCAACTTCCCCCATAGTCGCGCCCAACAAATTGAGTCGAACGCCATCCTAAGATCTATAAAGCAAAGGTAGGCCGTCCGACCCTGGCCAACCATTCTCTCCACCAGGTGAGCCAGGACCATAACATGGTCCACTGTGGATCGGCCCCTCTGGAACCCCACTTGTTTGGGAACAATAACCTTCTCCTCCTCCAACCAATCCTGGAGTCTAAGCAGCAGGAGCCTCGCGTACAGCTTGCCGATGACACTTAGGAGGCTGATCGGGCGGTAATTCCCCGGGGCCCTAGGATCACCTTTCTTAAAAATAGGTATCACTATACCGTTTATCCAGGACCTGGGAGTCCTCCCAGATGCACTGATATACGTGAAAATCGTGGCCAAAATTCCCGCCCACCATTCAAGGGTCTCCTTTAGGCACTCCGCCGTAACATTATCCATCCCCGGTGCCTTCCCGCTCTTATTCTGGGAAATTAATTCCATCATCTCCTCCTCTCGCACAGGGGGCCAGTGAGGGAAGGACTCAAACTCTCCAACCACTGGTGCCCAAACAGCTGGGTGAGGGGGTGAAAAAATATGTTGATAGAATCCCTCCCAAATCTCTGACGGCAGCTCAACCAAAGCTGGGCCACCGCTTCCCCCTCCTTGCAGTTGTCTGATACAGCCCCAAAACTGCGCGGAATTCCCGCTTCTGGACGCCTTATCCGGCTGAGCCCACTGCTGTCGATAAAAAACCAAGCGTTTGTGGGCCAGCAGTTTGTGGTACTTTGCCCTAGAGTCCAAGAAGGACAATCTATTAGCTTCCGAGGGGGACTGCTTCAGCGATAGAGCTAACCTTCTAAGAAGGATACGTGACGCCTGACAATCTTTATCAAACCAACCCCCATCACTCCCGCCCGAAGGGGCGGGAGGAGGCGCCTCGGGGCAAAGGAGGGGTTTAAGGTGTGCGATAACATAATCCAGACCCGCCAATCCATCGACCCTCCCTGTTTTTACCGCAACACATAATAGTTCCAACTCCAGGTCTGCCAGCAAGGCCCGGAAACGCTGTACCACCTTTGGGGACCAGCGAACCCACCGATACACCAACTGAGGTGATTGTGTGCTCTCCCCTGCCCTCGCCCTTCCCCCTGTAGCAAGCCCCCTCAAATCCGCCCAAGAAATCTGCAAGGGAAAATGAGCCAAATGAGGGCTGGGCAAAACCCTCAGATCCAAAACCCTCGGGAGTAAAAAAGGCCACGTCAGAAAACTATGTTATACTAAACAATTTTCCTTTGAACGAGCAAACAAGGAAGATAAAACGCTGGCCTGGATGGTCAAAAGGCGGAGGGAAAAAAATTACATTTTACACATCAGAGATAAATTGGGCCACACTAACTTGACAGGCAACAAATTAAAGGAAAGGTTTGTTCAGTTCTACTCAGACTTATATCAATCAATTCAACCCCCAGAAAATGCAATACAAGAATTTTTGGAGAACTTAAATATTCCACATTTAGATGATGTGCAAAGATCTTACTGAAATGCTCCAATAACACAAGAGGAAATAGAGGGAACAATAAAGAATCTGCCCCTAATTAAGGCCCCAGGGCCAGAAGGGTATCCCACAGAATTTTATAAAGTCTATAGTAAGGAAATAACCCCGGTTTTAGAGACAGTGTTTCGATCCTTCATCTCACAAGGAAGTCTGGTATCCTCATTTTATGAAGCCAACATTGCATTATGTCCTAAAAGTGGGGAAAATCTAGAGGAGTGTGCGGGATATCGTCCTATATCCTTGCTTAATACAGACCTGAAGATCTTTACTAAAATACTGTCCAACAGACTACAATTATGCATTAAAGACCTAATCTCACCAGATCAAACAGGGTTCATAGGGGGCAGGATGGGCATAGATAATATTAGGAAAGTCACTAATGTGTTGTATAAAATAAAATAAGACAAAACACCTGCAACAATAATCTCCCTAGACGTGGAGAAAGTTTTTGATCGTCTGGAATATTATTTTTTTAACTAAAACAATGGAACATATGGGTTTTAGAGGTAACTTTTTACAATAGGTAAAAATTCTACATAAGTGCCCTACCTCCAGATTAATTATGAACGGGGAATTAACTGATAAATTCTCCCTACAGAGGGGCATATGACAGGGCTGCCCGCTGTCACCACTACTATTCGATATAGGGCTGGAGCCGTTGGCACTTGCCATAAAACAAAACCCCCGGATTCCAGGAGTTCAATTTAGGAAACAACAGGTAAAAATTTCCTTATATGCAGATGATACAATGCTGTTTCTGACTAATTTGCAACAGTCAATCCCAGCTGTTCTGACTTTGTTAGAGCAATTTGGTAAACTATCAGGTTATAAGGTCAACATAGCTAAATCGCAAATGTTCCTACTCAATGAACAGGGTATCCCCAAATCAGAGCTGGTGCAAATTACCCCATTTCAAATAAATAATTAATCGTTAAAATACTTAGGAATAAATCTTTCAAAAAATATCACAAATTTATACAAATATGATTACCTACCTTTGCTAGAAGAAGCTAGAAAACTGAAAGAATCCTGGGCGACAGTAAACTGTTCCTGGATGGTGAAAATAAATCTGATTAGAATGATATTATTGCCAAAATTGTTATACACTATAAATGCACTCCCCATTCACATCCCAGTAGACTTCTTTAACAAACAGAATAAAATTATTAACGGTATAATCTGAAAAAAAAATAAGCCAAGGGTTAGACATTCTGTTATGTTAACCTCAACAGAAAAAGGCGACCTCAATGTACCAAATTTCAAATTTTATCATTGGGCATCAGTACTGAGGGGTATAAAAATGTGGTATGAGGATATGAGGGAACCTACCTGGGTGGATCTAGAGAAACAAATTGTGCAGATTGATACGTTCAGCTCCCTCCTGATGGAGGAAACCCCTCATAAAATACAAGCAATAGAAAGAACATTGTACCCATTCATTGATAATGCAGTTAGGATCTGGAAAATGTGTCAATATAAAGCGGATATTGCCCAGGGGAAGTCCCCGCTTAAACCAATACTCTGTGATTTGCTCTCATTAAATAGAAGGGAGAAAGCAATGCTGGATAGGTGGGGGAAAAAAGGCCTTTGGCAGGTCAGGCACTTTTATGTGAACGAAGACATGTTAACTAGAGACACATTACAGGCAAGATGTGGAGAGAGAATTGATGGATGGTTGTATACCAAACTACATAGTTACCTTATTGCACCGAAAAAACAAACCTGACTTTGTGAGGAAACCCCACCCAATTGAATTGGAGATGTTTAACTATACCCCGCATAAGAAAATCATATCCAGACTTTACCAAACTGTCAGGAATTTATTTCACCCTCCAGATGCGGGGTACATTTCTGCTTGGAATGAGAAGCTAGATCTTACAATTACAAATAAGTGTATGATTAAAGTTTGGACTCACATGCAGAGATGTGTGGGCTCCCTGATGATCCAAGAGCCGCAAATAAAATTAACTCTCAGATTCTATTTAACTCCACAGAGGTTCCATCAGGCGAATAGAAGCTATAGTAATATATGCTGGTGGGATTGTGGTCAGATAGGCACTTACCTTCATCAGTGGTGGGACTGCCCGATAATAAACAAGTTTTGGCAAAGAGTATGGGAGAAAATAGAGTTGCATACTGGAATGGAGATACCTTTTATGCCACAGTTAGCTCTGTTGGGGCTGTGGCCCAAAGAACTGAAGAAGCATTCAAAGGTCCTTGCCGGAAAGGCGATGATCCTAGCAGCCATCCACTCAGTTTTGCAAAAGTGGAAAACACCAGGGGGTCCGACAATCCAAGACTGGATTCAGAGACTATGGCATGTCTTGACAATGGACAGGATCTCTGCGGGTCTGCATGATACATTGGAAAAGTTCTATGAGACATGGACTCCGACCTGGAACCTAATTATGGAACATGTAGATATGAAAAAGACAGAAACTTCCCTTAACCTAAAGTCAATCTGACCGTGGCACCCGACTATATACTCAATCGGTGAAAGTCTGAGCACACGAGAGAAATGTCCCTTTTTCTTTTTTACTTTATAATTTGTTTATATGTTAATCACTTGTTGGTGATGTACTTTTTGGTTTGATGAACAAACTATACAATTGGGGCAGCAACAATGTGATGCTGCTAAGGCTCATTTGGGACTTATGGATATTTGTTCTGTATACTTTGTATCTTTGATTTAAAACTCAATTTTTTTTAAAAAAAAGAAGCCATGCTATGGCTTTGCAGCACAGGACAGTTAAGTGTTTGGAACACAAATCATATGAGGAGAGGTTGAAGTATTTGCGTGTGTTCGGTTTGGGGAAGACTCTGAGGTGGATGGGGTGTCGGGGTGTCGGGGTGTCAGGACGTCTGTCCCCTCATGCCCCTTAGCCCCCCCATCCTCTGTCTCCCCCTCCCCACCCCCCGTCCCTGACTCCCCACAGTGCTGGGAAGGGAATTCCTCCCTCTCCCAGTACCGTCCCTGTGCGCTACATGGGGAGGCCCTCTAGGCAGCTCTCTCCCAGCTGTCAGGTCCTGCAGCATGCCAGCACTGAACAGCTGATTGGCGCTGGCAAGTGGCCAGAACTCAGTTCAGCTTGGGGAGCGCTGCATAGCTCTGTACACAGCGCACAGGGGCTGTGCAGGAGAGTGTAACATAGCTTCCAGTGCTCCCTGTGACTCCTCCCCCCTCCCGCCTGCTCTCCTGGGGGTCAGAGGGAGGAAAGACTCAGGAGGAGTCACCTCCCCAACCCCCCAGGGAGCATGCTCCAGCGCCATACTGAGGGAGTAATGTTTTCTGGGGGATTGGGGAGGTGCCAGGGCCTCCCAGGCTGGGTTCCATGGAGAAACCCAACCAATCAGGATGGCCTTTAGGAGCGGTTTAGGGCAACTGTTTAAGTTGCCCGTGCCACCCTGATGGGAGCCTCAGGAAATCTCTCTCCCTCTTCCCCTCTTTACCAGAAGGGAGGGAGGGGGAGAGAAGAGCTGGAATCACTGCAGCGGCCTGGAACTGGCTTGGGCTAGTTTACACATTTTACAGGCTGTTGTTTGAGGCAGAGGACTGCCTGGATTCCTTCTTTGGGTGAGTAATATTTTTAAAATTATACTTCTATTTTTTATTATGTTTTTATTTTATTTTTTATTTTTTCAAATTTATTTTTTAGGGTTTGGGGTATTTTGGTTGTTTTGGGTATTTAAAATATATTTGGATTTTTAAAAAATATATATTTTTAGGGTTCTCAGGAGTATTTTGGTTGTTCGGTTATTTTCTAGCCATGCATCGTGGCTAGAAAGTTAAAGACAGGACCTCTTTCCATTATAAACATGGCACATGTTGGCCCCCGGGAGGGTGTGGAACCATTTAGGTTGGTTCGCCCCTTAAGGCTTATGGAACCTAAAAGGTTCCGGATAGCCCCAGGGGATGTTTCCTCTGACCTCGATGGCCGCTCACTCGATGACCTCGTGTTCAGGTGGAATACTGTGCTAACGAAGGCCATCAACTGTGTGGCTCCCAGGCAAATGCTCCCGAATTGCCGACAATGCAGATGAAGCAGGAAGGGTGGCGGTTAGAGCAACGGTGGCGTCATTCACATGCTGAAGTTTACTGACTTTGGCATAGAGTCTGGTTACATACCTATGCCATTGTGGTGCAGACAGCAAAGGTTTTCTTTGCTACCCTCATTGCGTCCGCTAAGTCCCGCCCAGCTGATCTGTCCCAGGTGATGAGGGGGCTGGTCAGTCCAGCCTCCCTCTGCCTGGACATAGAACCATCGAATGCTCGCTGTGATTTTTTTGCGAATAAAATCACTCAAATTCACCACAATTTTGTTGCGACTTTTTTAGCAGGGAACGGGGTCAGAGGCAGTAGAAGCCCCTTCTTATCCTGTTTTATGGGATGAGTTTCGGGCAGTATCACCCTCAGATGCGGGGGATGCTCTTGGGACTGTTCGAGCCACCTATTGTGAACTGGATCCATGCCCGTCCTGGCTGGTTAAGGCTACCCGGGAAACACTGGGGCTGCTGCTGGCGGGGATAGTCAGTGTCTCCCTTGGGGAGGGTGGGATCCCAGGCTGTCTCAAGGAGGCGGTGGTGCAGCCTCTGCTCAAGAAGCAATCTTTGGACACTGACTCCCTAGCCAGTTATTGGCCAGTCTCTTATCTTCCCTTTTTAGGGAAGGTTACTGAATGGGTGGTGGCTCAACAGCTTCAGGGGCATTTGGACCGAGTTAATTTTCTCGATCCCTCACAGTTGGGCTTTCGTCTGGGTTATGGCATGGAGACTGCTTGTGGTCTTGGCCGACAACCTCTCTCGTGAGTTGGACTGGGGTCGTTCGATCCTGTTGATCCTGTTCTTGAATGATTCCGCTCTTTCCTGGCCGGGAGAACCCAGCATGTGGTGCTGGGGAGTTTTCATCTTCCCCCCCAGGNGGAAAGGCGATGATCCTAGCAGCCATCCACTCAGTTTTGCAAAAGTGGAAAACACCAGGGGGTCCGACAATCCAAGACTGGATTCAGAGACTATGGCATGTCTTGACAATGGACAGGATCTCTGCGGGTCTGCATGATACATTGGAAAAGTTCTATGAGACATGGACTCCGACCTGGAACCTAATTATGGAACATGTAGATATGAAAAAGACAGAAACTTCCCTTAACCTAAAGTCAATCTGACCGTGGCACCCGACTATATACTCAATCGGTGAAAGTCTGAGCACACGAGAGAAATGTCCCTTTTTCTTTTTTACTTTATAATTTGTTTATATGTTAATCACTTGTTGGTGATGTACTTTTTGGTTTGATGAACAAACTATACAATTGGGGCAGCAACAATGTGATGCTGCTAAGGCTCATTTGGGACTTATGGATATTTGTTCTGTATACTTTGTATCTTTGATTTAAAACTCAATTTTTTTTAAAAAAAAGAAGCCATGCTATGGCTTTGCAGCACAGGACAGTTAAGTGTTTGGAACACAAATCATATGAGGAGAGGTTGAAGTATTTGCGTGTGTTCGGTTTGGGGAAGACTCTGAGGTGGATGGGGTGTCGGGGTGTCGGGGTGTCAGGACGTCTGTCCCCTCATGCCCCTTAGCCCCCCCATCCTCTGTCTCCCCCTCCCCACCCCCCGTCCCTGACTCCCCACAGTGCTGGGAAGGGAATTCCTCCCTCTCCCAGTACCGTCCCTGTGCGCTACATGGGGAGGCCCTCTAGGCAGCTCTCTCCCAGCTGTCAGGTCCTGCAGCATGCCAGCACTGAACAGCTGATTGGCGCTGGCAAGTGGCCAGAACTCAGTTCAGCTTGGGGAGCGCTGCATAGCTCTGTACACAGCGCACAGGGGCTGTGCAGGAGAGTGTAACATAGCTTCCAGTGCTCCCTGTGACTCCTCCCCCCTCCCGCCTGCTCTCCTGGGGGTCAGAGGGAGGAAAGACTCAGGAGGAGTCACCTCCCCAACCCCCCAGGGAGCATGCTCCAGCGCCATACTGAGGGAGTAATGTTTTCTGGGGGATTGGGGAGGTGCCAGGGCCTCCCAGGCTGGGTTCCATGGAGAAACCCAACCAATCAGGATGGCCTTTAGGAGCGGTTTAGGGCAACTGTTTAAGTTGCCCGTGCCACCCTGATGGGAGCCTCAGGAAATCTCTCTCCCTCTTCCCCTCTTTACCAGAAGGGAGGGAGGGGGAGAGAAGAGCTGGAATCACTGCAGCGGCCTGGAACTGGCTTGGGCTAGTTTACACATTTTACAGGCTGTTGTTTGAGGCAGAGGACTGCCTGGATTCCTTCTTTGGGTGAGTAATATTTTTAAAATTATACTTCTATTTTTTATTATGTTTTTATTTTATTTTTTATTTTTTCAAATTTATTTTTTAGGGTTTGGGGTATTTTGGTTGTTTTGGGTATTTAAAATATATTTGGATTTTTAAAAAATATATATTTTTAGGGTTCTCAGGAGTATTTTGGTTGTTCGGTTATTTTCTAGCCATGCATCGTGGCTAGAAAGTTAAAGACAGGACCTCTTTCCATTATAAACATGGCACATGTTGGCCCCCGGGAGGGTGTGGAACCATTTAGGTTGGTTCGCCCCTTAAGGCTTATGGAACCTAAAAGGTTCCGGATAGCCCCAGGGGATGTTTCCTCTGACCTCGATGGCCGCTCACTCGATGACCTCGTGTTCAGGTGGAATACTGTGCTAACGAAGGCCATCAACTGTGTGGCTCCCAGGCAAATGCTCCCGAATTGCCGACAATGCAGATGAAGCAGGAAGGGTGGCGGTTAGAGCAACGGTGGCGTCATTCACATGCTGAAGTTTACTGACTTTGGCATAGAGTCTGGTTACATACCTATGCCATTGTGGTGCAGACAGCAAAGGTTTTCTTTGCTACCCTCATTGCGTCCGCTAAGTCCCGCCCAGCTGAACTGTCCCAGGTGATGAGGGGGCTGGTCAGTCCAGCCTCCCTCTGCCTGGACATAGAACCATCGAATGCTCGCTGTGATTTTTTTGCGAATAAAATCACTCAAATTCACCACAATTTTGTTGCGACTTTTTTAGCAGGGAACGGGGTCAGAGGCAGTAGAAGCCCCTTCTTATCCTGTTTTATGGGATGAGTTTCGGGCAGTATCACCCTCAGATGCGGGGGATGCTCTTGGGACTGTTCGAGCCACCTATTGTGAACTGGATCCATGCCCGTCCTGGCTGGTTAAGGCTACCCGGGAAACACTGGGGCTGCTGCTGGCGGGGATAGTCAGTGTCTCCCTTGGGGAGGGTGGGATCCCAGGCTGTCTCAAGGAGGCGGTGGTGCAGCCTCTGCTCAAGAAGCAATCTTTGGACACTGACTCCCTAGCCAGTTATTGGCCAGTCTCTTATCTTCCCTTTTTAGGGAAGGTTACTGAATGGGTGGTGGCTCAACAGCTTCAGGGGCATTTGGACCGAGTTAATTTTCTCGATCCCTCACAGTTGGGCTTTCGTCTGGGTTATGGCATGGAGACTGCTTGTGGTCTTGGCCGACAACCTCTCTCGTGAGTTGGACTGGGGTCGTTCGATCCTGTTGATCCTGTTCTTGAATGATTCCGCTCTTTCCTGGCCGGGAGAACCCAGCATGTGGTGCTGGGGAGTTTTCATCTTCCCCCCCGGGGCCTCACGTGTGGAGTACCACAGGGTTCCATCTTATCCCCTCTCTTGTTCAATGTGTACATGCAGCCTCTGGGAGAGGTTGTTAGGGAGTATGGAGTGAGATGTCATCAATATGCTGATGACACCCAGCTATATCTCTCATTTTCCTCTGACTCAGGCCCGGCAGTCTCGGTGCTTACTGCTGTGGGGGATTGGATGAGGGCGAGCTGCCTGAGGCTAAATCCTGACAAGATGGAGGTGATGGTTGTGGGGAGAAGGAGTGGTGCCCCCCTCATTGATGGGGTCAGCCCGCCCCTGGTTTCTCAGGTCCGAAGTCTGGGGGTGCTCCTGGACCCACAGCTCTGCCTGGATGCCCAAGTGGAGGCTGTGGCGAAGGGAGCATTTTGCCAGTTACATCTGTTTCGTCGGCTTAGGCCATATGTCTTGGACTCAGATCTGGCCACAGCCATCCATGCTTTTATTACCTCAAGACTGGATTACTGCAACGCGCTTTACGTGGGGCTACCCTTGGTTTTGGTTTGGAATCTGCAGCTGGTGCAGAATGCAGCGGCCCGTCTCTTGACGGGGGCAGGCCGATGCTGTTGCGTTATGATTATATTCTCCCCATACCACATGATTGTATACCTGCTTTGTAGATGATTGTAGTAGCTGTGTACTCTTGTTTGTAGCAGTGTTAGACTGAATATAAGTATTATTGACCACATGATTGTAAACTTGTTCTTAGATAATTTAGTAGCTGTGTACACCTGTTTGTAGCAATGCTAGATTGAATATAAGTATTACTGAATATATGTGCCTATATTAGCCCAAGTAGAAACATGCTGGTGCATATTGAAAAGCATGATGGGTACAAGCCAAGAATCAGCTAGTCAACCTAAGCCTAAAACCAGGGGCCTCAGATCACAGTGGAGGGAAAGTTGCTGAACCATGCATAAGGGAAATTGTTTAGAAGGGAGGAAGGAATGTTGATATAAACTGTCAGTCTCAGGCGCCTTCGGCGCAATCGCCGCCAGGGCGCCCGCCCCGTAGGGCCACCCACACACCCCCAGGACGCACGGCCAGACGCGCAAGAGTCCGAAGGCGTGGCCCGCCCCAGCGGCGCGCAAAGGGATCCCCGACGCACGCCCCCACTTCCGGCAACAGAACCAGGCCCGCCGCCGCTGTCAGCACAGGGGGCGGGGCCTGGTCCAGCGCGGCGCTCTCAGCGCCTTGAGGCACGCAGGCAGGGCGGGGCCTGCCCTACAAAAGCCGGCGCCGCATGCTGGGCGGCGCCGGTGATCTGAAACTGGCCCCCTGGTGTGCACGCTGCCGAGTGCTTCTTGTCTCCTTCCTCGAACCCTTCCTGAGTGTTGTTCCTGTCCCGTGTGCCTGCAAGATTCTGAGTAGCTGTGGTCGTGGTGAGTGTTCCCTTGTGTTTTGTGTAGTGCGTGGGTGAGTGTGTGAGTGAGTGGGAGAGTGTGTGAGCGGAGTGCTTTGAGCCCTTTCCCTTCCCCCCTGGGGGGGGAGTTTCCTCCCCGTAGTGTGATAGAGTGTCTGCCCTGTTCCCCCTGTTCCTTGGGCCTGCCTCCCCCTCTCCTCACGACAACCACGCACCCCCTTTCCCCCTGGTGTAAGCAAGTCGCGAGTAACGTGGTTGAACGGTGGGCAGGGCTCCCCGGTCTTCACTCTTCGGCGCCCTATGATGATAGGGGCCTCCGTTCCAGGTGCGTAAGCCCAGGGAACAACGGCCCACACACTATCCTGACGGGCATTCTCCCAGACTCCTTTGTGCCGAGGAGGTGGGACCCGGGTTGCCCGTGTCGCACGCCACGTGTAGTGAAAGTCCTCTCCTACCCATTCCCCCTTCTCCTCGACGCCACCGTCCTTCCCATACCCCTGACAGTATCACCGGCACCCTTCGTCCTCTCTTGGAGAGTAGGACGCCTTAAAAACATGAGTACCGCCCAAGAGTTGGCCGAACTAGTACAAGCAGTGCGGTCCTTAGCGATGGAAATGCACGATGTAAAGGCAAAGCAGGCGGAATTAGAAAACGCACTAGTAGCTCAAACTACAACCCAAGCCTTAGCAGGGGCTGCACCCCCTGCTACCAGACCCGTAACGAGAGAAGGAGTTGTGGATGCAGGAGCAAGCGCCCCTCGAGAACCTAAGACGCCCCCCATAGAAAAATTTTGTGGGGATAGACACCACTTTCAGGGGTTTCTCGCCTTGTGCGAACTTACGTTCTCCGTGCAACCCCGAACGTACGCCCACGATCGGGGAAGAGTGGCCTTTGTTATTGGCCATCTGGGGGGAGTGGCATTGGAATGGGCCACTACGCTCCTTAAAGGGAGGAGCCCCCTGCTTGAGGACTATGGGGACTTTGTTAGAGAGTTTGCCCGCCTCTTTGACCATCCACATCGTCGGCGGGATGCGGAAACCGCCATCTTGAATATTCGCCAAGGGAAACAGGCCGTGGTGGAATATACCACCCGCTTTCAACAGCTTGCTTTTGAACTAGGATGGTCCAAAGATGCCTTGCGAGTGATTTTCCGAAAGGGCTTGAATGATGAAATCAAGGACCAGCTTGCCTTTACCATGCTCCCGGACACCTGGGAACAGGTGTCAGCACTTGCCCTACAAATCGAGGACCGCCTGGCAGAACGTCGACAGGAAAAACGTTTTGAGGTTCGTCCAGCTTATACGCCCCGTCCAACTCCGGTAACCCACCCAATAGTAGAGGGGACACGGAATGCTGAACCGGAACCAATGCAGCTAGGGGCGGTAAGGGGTCCCTTAACCCCAGAGGAACGCGAACGACGTCGACGATCGCGAGCCTGCTACTATTGTGGAGGAACCTCCCATTTTATCCGAGACTGCCCAACTCGAAACACCTCTCGAACCTCGGAGGGAAACGCTACGGGCCGAGGGGCACAGGGAGGACCTCGGCCATGAAAATCATTCCCTCCGCATTCGGCACTGGATGCAAACATTTCCGAATTCCCCTCCTACTGCAAGTGCGAGCCTCTTGTTCCCTTGTAACCTGGGCCCTTGTTGATTCCGGAGCGTCCAGCAGCTTTATCGATCACGGCCTGGTGTGCCGTTATCGGATTCCCACTGATGCGAAGGAACAACCGGAGGCAGCCCACACCATTGATGGCTCCCCTCTCATCTCGGGACCCATCACCCGACAAACTACCGCCCTGTTGTGTAGCATTGGCAACCACCAAGAACGCCTAACCTTTGATGTGGTCTGCACGCCGTTGTTCCAAGTGGTCCTGGGCTTACCCTGGTTGCGAAAGCATGACCCTCACATTACTTGGACCCAACACCAACTGCAGTGGCGGTCACCGCAGTGTCGTGACACCTGCTGCAAGGCACCTCCTCCGAGGGAAAAGATTGGCCTACTGGGAGCCACTAGTCCTGAGAAGCTCCAATTACCCCCAGAATACAAGGACTACGAGGATGTCTTCAGCGTCCAAGCAGCCATCTCTTTGCCCCCCCATAGGGCTTATGATTGCCCTATTGAGTTGCAACCAGGAACGGAACCCCCCTACGGTCGGATATATGCGCTGTCCACTCCTGAACTACAAGTGCTGCGTCAATACTTAGACGAGGCTTTAGAAAACGGGACCATTCGCCATTCTAGCTCCCCAGCCGGGGCACCCATATTCTTTGTTCCCAAGAAGGATGGAGGCCTGCGCCCTTGCATTGATTACCGCGGATTGAATGCAGTAACTATTAAAAATCGTTACCCTCTCCCCCTGATCCCTGAACTCCTCAATAGACTGCAAGGAGCCTGCATTTTCACCAAGTTGGATTTACGTGGAGCATACAATCTGGTGCGCGTCCGAGAAGGGGATGAGTGGAAAACGGCCTTCCGGACCCGTTACGGGCATTTTGAATACTTAGTGATGCCGTTCGGGTTAGCAAATGCGCCCGCCACCTTCCAGCACCTCATCAACGACATCTTACGAGACTTGTTAGACCTCTTCGTAGTCGCCTACTTGGATGACATTCTTATCTTCTCAGAAACCTGGGAGTTACACGTAACACAGGTCCGTCAAGTTCTCCAACGGCTGCGTACTCACCACCTATACTGCAAACTCGAAAAATGCGTCTTCCACGTCAGGACCATTGAATTTTTAGGATTCGTAATCTCCCCTGAAGGGATCCGTATGGACCCCAAGAAAATAGAGGCCATTCAACGGTGGCCGCCACCTAAGGCCATTAAGCCCCTGCAACGGTTCCTCGGTAGTGCCAATTACTACCGACAATACATTCCCGATTATGCGCAAATCACCCACCCGTTGACACAACAATTAAAAAAGGGACAGAGTTATTGTTGGGGACCCGCACAACAACAAAGTTTCCTCACCCTTAAGAAGGCCTTTATGGCGGCACCCATCCTACGACACCCGGACTTTCATATTCCGTTTCAAGTAGAAGCGGATGCTTCAGATCGGGCGCTGGGAGCAGTCCTTTCCCAAGAGGATCCTGAAACTCAACGTATGCTACCCTGCGCGTATTACTCTCGGCAATTAACGCCTGCCGAACAAAACTATACTATTTTTGACAGGGAGTTATTGGCCATCAAGGCAGCCTTTGGAGCATGGCGGCACTACCTGGAAGGGGCCCAGCACCCCGTGAAGGTAGTTACCGACCATAAAAACTTAACCTACCTGCAGACTGCACAGATTACCAATGGGCGCCACGCGCGATGGGCGCTCTTCTTTGCTCGTTTTACCTTTACCATTACCTTCCGCCCAGGGAAGTTCAATGCGCTAGCAGACGCCCTCTCTCGATATGCTGAAGGAGCATCCGCGGATCGTAAAGAACAAGGACCCCTGTTGGAGCGAAAAGTCTTCGCTGCAATTATACCCTCGCAGGACAGTCTCCAGCGCGCCACCGCCCGAGAACTACCCTCTGAGGTGGAGCCGACAAGTGGACTTGAAGGGAGCCTCCTGAAAAAAGACGGACGTATCGTGATACCTCCCTCCTGGCAGAGCTATATTCTATGGGCCCATCACGACGCCCCCTTAGCAGGGCACCCAGGCTGGAAACGTACTCAGCAACTGATTCGTCGCAAATTTTGGTGGCCCACTCTCTCGGCGGACGTCCAACAGCACGTCGCCAAGTGCCCCACCTGTGCCCGCACAAAAATACCACGGCAAGCGCAAGCCGGATTATTACAGTTAGTCGAGCCCCCCCAAGGACCTTGGCAACGAGTGGGGCTCGACTTCATAGTGGAACTGCCTGCTTCACGCGGTTACACTGTAGTATGCGTAGTCGTAGATCATTTCACTAAAATGGCACATTTCATTGCTTGCAAAGGACTTCCTTCAGCTTATCGAACGGCGCTGTTATTCATACGGCACGTAGTCAAACTCCACGGGTGGCCTCTTGAGATTGTTAGCGATCGAGGATCCCAATTTACCTCTCGTTTCTGGAAGGCCCTTTTCTCGGCCCTTCACATCCAAATCAAACTAACCACCGCCTACCACCCCCAAGCAAATGGCCAGGTAGAACGCATCAATCAAAATTTCGAACAGTATCTCCGCTGTTATATAAATTTTCTCCAAGATGATTGGTACGCCTGGCTTCCTCTTGCAGAGTTTGCCCACAACAATGCCCCCAATGCTTCCTTAGGGGAATCACCTTTTTTTGTAAATTACGGCTTCCATCCCCAGATTGCCATCTCCGATCTTCCAGCCACCCACGTTCCGGCGGCAGGAGCCTTAGTCCAACATATACATGAAATACAAAACCTGGCAAAGGATACCTTACAAAAATCCCGCCAACAGTACAAACAGCAGGCCGACAAACATCGCCGCGCGACGGCCCCCCTCCAACCAGGAGACTACGTTTGGATCTCCCGCCAACATTACCCATCTCAACGCCCCTCCCGGAAGCTAAATGATAGATACTTTGGACCCTACCCCGTGGAAAAACGGATTAATGATGTTACTTATCGCCTTACCTTACCCCCGAGACTCAAGATCCACCCAACCTTTCATATTTCCCTACTTAAACGCGCTGCTCCACCAGAACTGGCTGAACAATCTTGCGACTCCCTTCCCACCGACCCCCCGGGATCACAAGAGTATGAAGTTCGGGCCATCCTTGACTCTAAACGGCGCTATGGGAAATTGCATTATTTCATTGACTGGGTAGGATATGGACCAGAAGATCGCTCCTGGGAACCTGCATCCATGGTCTCGGCTCCGCGCCTCATCCGCCTCTTTCACATCAGGCACCCGGAAAAACCCGGACCTTGGCAGGGGTTTCGACGGGGGGCTTGTGGGGGGGGTACTGTCAGTCTCAGGCGCCTTCGGCGCAATCGCCGCCAGGGCGCCCGCCCCGTAGGGCCACCCACACACCCCCAGGACGCACGGCCAGACGCGCAAGAGTCCGAAGGCGTGGCCCGCCCCAGCGGCGCGCAAAGGGATCCCCGACGCACGCCCCCACTTCCGGCAACAGAACCAGGCCCGCCGCCGCTGTCAGCACAGGGGGCGGGGCCTGGTCCAGCGCGGCGCTCTCAGCGCCTTGAGGCACGCAGGCAGGGCGGGGCCTGCCCTACAAAAGCCGGCGCCGCATGCTGGGCGGCGCCGGTGATCTGAAACTGGCCCCCTGGTGTGCACGCTGCCGAGTGCTTCTTGTCTCCTTCCTCGAACCCTTCCTGAGTGTTGTTCCTGTCCCGTGTGCCTGCAAGATTCTGAGTAGCTGTGGTCGTGGTGAGTGTTCCCTTGTGTTTTGTGTAGTGCGTGGGTGAGTGTGTGAGTGAGTGGGAGAGTGTGTGAGCGGAGTGCCTTGAGCCCTTTCCCTTCCCCCCTGGGGGGGGAGTTTCCTCCCCGTAGTGTGATAGAGTGTCTGCCCTGTTCCCCCTGTTCCTTGGGCCTGCCTCCCCCTCTCCTCACGACAACCACGCACCCCCTTTCCCCCTGGTGTAAGCAAGTCGCGAGTAACGTGGTTGAACGGTGGGCAGGGCTCCCCGGTCTTCACTCTTCGGCGCCCTATGATGATAGGGGCCTCCGTTCCAGGTGCGTAAGCCCAGGGAACAACGGCCCACACACTATCCTGACGGGCATTCTCCCAGACTCCTTCGTGCAGAGGAGGTGGGACCCGGGTTGCCCGTGTCGCACGCCACGTGTAGTGAAAGTCCTCTCCTACCCATTCCCCCTTCTCCTCGACGCCACCGTCCTTCCCATACCCCTGACATAAACAAAGCAATAAATATTGCAAAAACAGGAGATAGCTTGAGACACTTGACAAAACAAACAGCCTTTTCGTGATACAGAGTGATTGGGTATCGATGAGAAGGTAGCCTTGGAGGCGCCTGAAGGGGTGAGCAGGATCCCAATCTGAATTACAGAAGGTTCGGCCTTGGCCGGAGGGTTGGGGCCTGAATGTTCTGAAAACAGATCAAGGGAAAACAAATGAGCATACTAATTGGGTTGGCCCAAAAACCACCAAAGGGTAACAAGGCCTCGTTCCCAAATATGCTGATGCAACCCCTCCTGCCTGAAAGGTCAATTGAACCTTAGACTCAAAATCTCTGATAACACTTTCCCGCTCAGGATAGTATATAAGGCCAAGCAACACCCCAGATCGTCGTCTCAGCACTTGAAACCTAATTTGGTTTTTGTGGGCTGTTGACCCTTTCTGGGACTCCTCCATAGGGAGTTCTGCAACTTAACTCCAAGGGGCACCTTTCCCTGGTACGGACCCCCGGGCCCCCACCTGTACCTACTTCTTCCGACCAATGCTTGCCACTGTGATCTTCAGGACACGTAAGAGACACGTATTTTATGTGTTAGGCAGGCCAGGCTAGGATCTATCTGTACCCAACTGTAGTATTGGGTTAATGCTGTACTGATTGTGTGGGCAGAAAATAAAAGAGTGTACCCAATTAAAGCGTCTAATTTGTGGTGTGGGGGGGTGGGACTAAGATCCTGATTGGGAATTGTGCTTGGGAGGGAGACCAGGTAAATTCCAATTTAACAACACGAGCATAATACACTGGTGCTTCGCTCTCTGCAGTGGCTGCCGGTAGGTTTCCGGACCCAATTCAAGGTGTTGATGTTGACCTTTAAAGCCCTAAACGGCTTGGGTCCCGCCTATCTGCAGGACCACCTCACCCGCCGGGTCCTGGAGCGACCCCTGCGGTTGGCTGCGGGCACCCTCCTTGAGGTGCCCCGGGTTCTCCGGGTGTCCATTATGAGGAGGGCATTCTCCGTGGCTGCGCCGCAGCTGTGGAACTCCCTCCCATTGGAGATCTGCTTGGCTGCTGGTCTCCCCTCTTTCCGCAGACAATGTAAGACCTGGCTGTTCCACCAGACCTTTCCCGAGGGAGATGGGGTGGGTGGGCTGGGTTAGGATAGGGTGCGACGGGGTTTTATATATTTTTTTTAATTGTAATTATTATCATTTGTTTTAATGTTTTAAAATGTTTTTTAAATGTTGTGAGCTGTCCCGAGATGCCGGAGGCAGGAGGGGGCGGCATATAAATTTTGATATAAATAAATAAATATGATATAAATGCCGGATTGTAAAGCCTTTATATTGAAAAAACCACTTGAGCTGCAGTTCTGAACATTTAATCATGTGTTATATTTGTGGGGACCGTCCTATATGCAAAATGTGAAGAAAATCCAGCCAGAAAACCCAAAGTTATAATGATTTAAATGTTAATTACTAGTGGTCAAAACTCACTCCATCCTGAGAATTTGTTGCAATTCATATCTTCTTCCCCCTGGCAGGTTGAGCCCCAAGACTTCACAGGCATGGAGACTGAGATGATCAAGTGCTGTTGTGGCCTGATGGTGTTTGGTTAAGCCAATAAAGAGTTATTAAAGATTTTAAAAATTGTTCTGCTGCACAATGCATGGTAGAGCAACCGCCAACTGCCACTGCTAAAAAGCAGCGTAAATAAAGTTACATGACTCTGCTCCAGCAGCCAAGTTGTGAGACCCCTCCATTCAACACGAATCTTTTGAACGGGGAGATGATGCTAGCTGCTGCTTCTCCCAGGGAGGTTGTTGCTGCACTGTATGTAGCAGCTCAGACGAGGGGCCAGAAAAGGACGCTGTACCTTGGACATTAGGACTGTAGCGGTACCTTTTAAAACTAGGCTTTCAGAAGTGCATTGTGTTCAGAAGCCTTGTAACTCATAGATACACTGACACAAATATTTTAAAGATGAACTGAAATGTGTTTTTAACAAGGAAAATTACTTATGATGTGAAACTACTTGTAACATGCATGTGGAGAGTTTTACTGTCTCGGCAGCTCAGCCAGGGAGTGAGGGGAAGGCAGAGGCCTATTGGGTGGATGGGGAGGAAGGAAGGGGAAGGTAGGACGGGTAGGGTGTGGTACACCCAGGCGGGATCTCTTGTCGAGGCACCCCCAAAATAAGACGCCGAGACAGGGTTTTGGGTTAACTCAAGGCCGCACTCTTTATTAAATTCCAATCATACGAATAAACCCAAAAAGGCCGGTGGGGCAATTGCACCAAGCAATTTGGGTCCAGTATGCTAACTAATATATAACTTATTAACTCTGGTCCTGGCCTGAATGTGCCTTCCAGTGCCAGTACCTCTGCCTCAATATTCCCCTCCTTCGACAGGCAACTGCAAGTGGCCGAAGGGGGGCAAGCTCAACTGTGGGCCTGAGTAAGGGTCCTGGTGCCAGCCAGGTGTGAAGACAGCGCATGTCCCTACTCACCCAGCTAATCCACCATCCCCCCAGAGTCGTGACCCCAGTGCATGCTGTGCCCCGCATTACACCTGGTTTCACCTACCCATCTCTTAAGGAGATGACTCAATATCTTAACCTATTCCTATTTAACCTAGAATAGCATACTGGACCCCTGCCACAAAGGGGTGGTCGAACCGAACCACCCCGACCCCCGCCGCCTTAAAACAATAGGAATTCCAAATGCTTAGCAAGAGCATCCAAATATATGTCATTTCCCTCTCGGGACAAGTGAACTCTGTCCTTTCGAAATAGTTCAGGTCGGGTGTGGACTATTCCTGCATGTCTGATGACCTTCCCCCCTAAGCTCGTCACCCATTTCCCTATTTCCTTGTTAATATTCCGTCGAGCTCTATCTATCCTCCCCGGCTTCACTGCTCTAGCCCAATTAATCCTGGGAACCCAGTTTGTCTAAATTATATGTAAACCCTTAAATCTATCCCGTAGTGATAATAAATCCCTCTTAATTTGGTTTATCAAATTAACCCCTTTCCTATCTGTCAAATCATTTTCACCCAGGTGGATGACTAAAATTTGTGGTACAGGAAAATTCCTAGATTCAAACAAAAGCGGTAGCAGTTGGTTCCACCGCATACCACTCTGCCCTCTCCATCTAATACAGGCATGTGCAGCTAGGCCCAGATGTAATCCCCAGAAGTTCGTGAAGCAGCTTCGCTAGCCCAGTGCACCAAACTGTGGCCCACGACGCACACGTCTTGTCAACTGGTCACTGGAGAACAGCGCCCTGACAATAGACAATACTCCTATTAGTTGTGATGCCCTGATGTATTTTTTGAATGCCTTTGACCGCCATCTACCCACTGCCTTAATTGTTTCATCAGGCAACCCGGCCACTGCAGCAGCCGTGGCTGCCCCAATTCTAAAGGAATGTGAACCAAACTCTCTAGCTGGTAAACCCAGATGTTTTAACATTAACCTTAAAACAGCGGTGAATTGGTGGCTGGTCATGCTGCTTCCTTCCTTGTGAACAAATAAGTGGCCCTGACGCTGAGGTCATATATCCAAATACCTTTTCAACTGTACTACAGGGCAAATTACTCCCACACCACTCCTAAACAAATGGACAGTGTGCCCTCTGCCCCTTTGGTCCGTTTTGGACTGTCTCAAACACAGTGTCACTTGCTAGGGAGCCCAACTGGTGTCTTCTATTGTCAGTGCCCGATTGGAGTCAACCCGGCTTGAAATACTTACAACTTTGCTGATTCTAAATCCTCCAAAGTACGTGATAACATAAGCGGTTATGAACAACTGAACTTCATAGGAGTTATAACATATCTCAGGCAGGGCCCCTGCCAGTCTAACCAAAATTGGCATAGTAATGGGCGCTCTAAGAGGCATCGAAGGAGCTGGTACTCTAGAGTCAGACCACGCCTCAAACATCTGCTTCAAATAGAAACCATTGTCTGGCGGCAGATGTCCTCGCAGTTGATTAGCGAATTTCAAGGCAGCAACTTTTCCGGCAATAGTGCCCACTGCCAGCCCCTTCTCCCGTAGTGCCATCACAAACTGTATCACCTTGGGTTCCACAATGGGGAATCCCGTACTCCACCCTTTGTTTGCCCTAAAGGTTTGAAATTCACATAAGGCCCTACCGTAAGCGATCTGGGTTCGGGCGGCAAGTGATCCTTGGATGATGTTGTGCAATTTTACTTCCCAAGGCTCCATATCCCTGGTGTCAAAGGGTCCGGGGAAGCCAGTGCTTCTGGTGTTAGCTCCCGGAAGCGGCTCATCTGGAATCGAGACAGGGCATCAGCTATGCCATTGTCGATTCCCGGGACATGCCTCGCCCTGAACAAAATGTTGTTCTTTAAACACCTCATGACAAGGGTGCGAACCAGACTCATCACCCTCTCTGATCGTGATGAGAGGGTGTTGATCACGTGCACCACTGCTAAGTTGTCACACCAAAATAGGACCGCCCGGTTGGCGAACTGTTCCGACCACAGCAGCACCGCTACTACTATGGGGAACAACTCGAGAAACGTGAGATCCCTGGTTACTCCCATGATGTGCCATTCAGCAGGCCAATGAGCCATACACCATCTTGTTCTAAAGTATACCCCAAAACCCTGACCGCCAGCTGCATCTGAGTGAACCTGCAAATTAGCCTGTATCAACAATTTTTCCCTCCAAAAACTCACCCCGTGAAATTTGTCTAAAAATTGCAACCATACCCCCATATCCAGTTTCATCTCCCTTGTTACTCGTATCCAGTGGTGGGGTGCCTGCTCCCCTCTCAGTTTGTTATAGAGCCTGGATAAAAAGGCCCTCCCTGGTGCTACTACCTGACAGGCGAAATTTAAGCTCCCAATTAGTGACTGTAGTGTTCTGACCGTGATCTTACGTGCTGCCATACTAGTACGAATTTTCTCCCTCAATACCCTTAAATTTTCTTGGGGCAATCTAGACGTAGACGACTCCGTGTCAAGTTCAATTCCCAGGTAAGTAAGCCTAGTCATCGGGCCCTCTGTTTTCTCTGGTGCTAGAGGGACCCATAGATGACGTGCTACCTCCTAAAACAACCGCAAAGCGGTGGCGCACTCGTCCACCGCTGGGCGGCCGATTAACAAGAAGTCATCCAGATATTTAGTCACGTCACCAGCCTGGAGCCTCTGCCTAAAAACCCACTCGAGCAATGAACTAAATCACTCAAATGCCGAGCAGGATATAGAGCACCGCATTGGCATTGCCCGGTCATAATAATACAGCCCTCCAAATTGGAAACCTAATAAGTGGAAACTGCTCGGATTAACCGGGAGCAGGCGAAAGGCTGTCTTCAGTAGTGCTACTCCTGATTTACACAAATATAAACATGAGATTAAGGCCCTCTGTGTTTTTATGGGTCTTTTCTTAGGCACTTGTAGCTTCTGGTGAGCAGGCAAATCGAATCCTCTAATGATTCTCCAAGTCATCTTCTTCTCTTCCCCCTTTTTAGCTTGTGGGAGCTATCCAAAGGCCTCTGTTCCATTGTGTAACAATACCTGAAGACAAAGAAAAGCTTTGCCAATTTAATCAAATACATCCTTTGCCATTTGTTAGCACTGACAATTATCCTGTTTGCCTACCTCTACTTGGGCTACTACATCAATCTCTCCTCACTGACCAATGAGTTTCTCTGCAACATCAAAACTGGAACACCTTTAAGGAGATTGTCAATTAAAATATCCTTTTATAAAAGCTTCACTAGAATTTGCTGAGCCTTGCCTTTAAAACTCCAAGGAAGCCTTCCATTTCCTCTTCCTACTTGCATCACTGGGGGGATTTTTAGATAGTTGGCTTAAAATCAATGCACAAAAGGTTATTCATGGTGAGTCAGATCTTCAGCTGAGGTTAATCAGCAGACATCCACTGAAGTGTGTGGAGCTATGCCAGATACACCAGCGAGAAGCTTGGTTATGAGGAGAGAAATCAGAATCAATGGGAAACGTCTCATCCAAATTAAATTTAGTGGTGCCATAAGACACGTGGTGTTTTTAAATGAGCAAGGCTTGCAGGGGAGCAAAGGGGTTGGAATCTATGCACATGGAGTGAGTGGGGAGGGATTTTAACTGACGGCTCCCAGGGTGGGTACCGCAGCCACATAGGCAGCCTCCATACGCTCCTGCCACTACAGACCCTGCAAATAATTCACACATACAGCCGTTCTCGCTCCCTCACCACCTGGCAACAACCCCCATCCAAAGCCCCATTCAACTGCCCACCCTCTGCCATGACACACAGCCCTAGACACCATGGAAACGGTTGCAGCAGCCAGTAACTCCTTCCTGCCCAGTCCAGGTACTGGCAGTCCTGGCCAACAACGAAGTCACATACTGAGTAGGACATGCACGAACTTGCGGTCTGAGTTGCCGTCCTCCATGGCGTTGGCTCTTCTCTCATGCATCTTGGGGGGGGTGGGGAGGGAAATTGTTCTGCCTTGAGCCAACACAGTGGTGTATTTTGCATGCATGTTGTTTAAGAGCTCCCCAGAGAGCTCCCGGTAGGGCTGTGAGTGGAACGAGAGAGGCAGCCAGCTGCAGACCTGTCTCCTGGTGTGTGTGGACACCCTGGTTCATATAGGGAGGGGTGCCTATCTCCACACACTTTTTTGGCTTGCCCAACCCAGCACGCTCTGGACTTTTTGGCAGTGCACCATGAATGGCCATGAGTGAGGCACTGCGTGGGACCATGCATCCCCACACACCACCTTCAAACAAGCAGTTGGATGCATGGTTGATGGGTGGCCTTGCATGGTAGCATCTTGTTTAAAAACACCCGCAGTAGTACCTAACTGTATGCTGCTGCCTAATTATGTTAAATTGACACAGTAGGAACCACAGGGGTATTTTATAAATTAGACTAAGTTTTGTTGGTTTTTTTTAAAGGAAAACATCAGGCAACCTCTGCTTAGAACATAATCAAGATTAGCTTAATAGGGATTTTTCCTAATTTTCAGATTTCAATGTCATTCATCAATAGGTTAGTCAAAACCTAAAGCAAAAAGAATCACTTTTCTAGTAGTTATAGTTTTCATGAAAATGTACTTCAAAGTTGCCTAGAAACTGGACTGCTGGAGAGAGATTGAAAATAACCCCCTGGATTCTGATCGGCTGATGACATCATTAGTGTGTTCCTCTAGCCAGCTCTGGCCACACAATCTTGACACAAGACTGCAGGCCTTTAAGGTGACAAGGTTTGCAGGGTGGAAGTTGTGGGGAGGGGAGGGACTCTCTTCCCTCTCGCATACCCCTAGCAATATGTAGGAAGGGGTGGATTGGTGGGGAGAGAAAGCAGGGGAGAGGGATGTCACGGAGAAACATGGGGTCACACACGTGTAACATGGGACTATATGTTTGGTAAATGTGTGGTGCCAAGGGTTTCACATGTATGTAATGTTACTATACATGTACACTATGTAATGTCAAAGGTTCCACATGTTTGTAATGTTGACTCTGAGAACTGTACAACTCGAATTAGGACTCTTACACGTCACCGGCCTACAGAAAATACAAAGAGAGACCAAAATGTGTATTGGGGCCAGACGAATGGCCAGAGACATTAACAATGCTAATGTAGGCTGACATTGCCTACGTGCAAAGAGACACAGAGAAACCGATAAGAGAACAAAGGGAATTCTAGAAGCCTTGAGAACTTACTAGAAGTTTCCTCCAGGAGATATAAGGAGAGAGATCCCAGAGGGAAAGAGATTCTTCTTGCAAAGCTGATGCCAGAGACATCTGCATATGAAAAGACCAGCCACCAGCAGACTGGGGAAGGCATGAACTGAGAGACATGATTTTGCTTTTACCAACTAAGGAGCCAGCGCCCAGTCATTCTACCTTTTATGACTGAGAAACCAGAACTTTTGGACCTCTAGGGTAAGATGAATAACTTAGGAACTCAACCAGTATAAGTTAGGAATGCGTTATGTTTACCTTTTATTTCTATTACCACTCTGTTTAACTATCTTGTTTATGTAATCAATAAACTTACTTCTTAACTTTTATGAAGAAGTGGAAGTATCTAATATTGGAACACAAGTGAGCTACAAGAGCCCTCAAGCTCTTGCGAACCCAGAGAGTAAAGAGTCTGTAAACGGGAAGGATTGGACCCTTGTGTGACAAAGGAGTTTCATTTTGGCACACTTGAATTAGCCAGAGAGAGAACTGATTCAAGAGAACTGTGCACAAGGGAAACTGAGTCACTCAAACCCGGTAAAGTGGGGGTGCGGACCCCCAAACCTGTGACAAGGGATTGATAGATTTCAGTGAAGAGAGAGTTCATAGACAGAGTGTTGTCTAACCTGTGTGTGTTTGGGGGTCTTGCTTCTCTCCCTTGTGGCAGAAAGATTCCCCAGCCAGGGGCGGGGGGTGTCAGCAGACATGATCAGAGCAGAGGGGTTGCTTCTGGACTTCAGAAATGGGGAGATGATGGGTGGATTGGAGCTCCTTCCACTTGCTGTCTCCTGACAGAGAGCTTTTTAATCCTAAGTGTGCGAGGACAGGCTGCAGTTGGTCAGTCCAGGGTTTGTGTGTCCGGGGGGTGGGGGGTGCAGATTTAGTAGTGGGTGTCTAGATCTTCCCCTTGGATTATAAATTCCGTGATCATGGGCAGTGAGGCAGGCAGCATGGTCAGGAGTTTCTGTGTGTCCAGCAAAGACTGCAGCCTTAGTAGTCAAATTAGAATAAAACGGCTTGTCTGTGCAGGACTAGTAGTATCAGGTGAACAGGTTAGTGAACAATTTTTCATTCTATGCAACTCCTGGTACAGGAGCCCTGTCAGAGCAGGAGGTTTTAGGTGCCTTCCTTAAAGCAATCTAAAAAACCTGCTTGCTTGGAGAAAAATAGAGGTTACTTACTAGTAACTCTGTTCTTCGAGAGAGCTCCGCGTATTCTCACACTTGGGATTCACTTCCTGCTTTGCAGGTACCGGAAAACCTCTTTGTCAGCAGTATCCAGGCAGAATATGCCTGGAAAAGACTAGAAAATGGTGAGGGCTCTGCCCCTCCATCCCCCCTCCCATCCTGGAAAAAGCACGGGCCCACATCACAAGGGATGGGTTGGTATAAATAGGGGGAGGAGCCCTCACCGCCTCAGTTCCTTCCAACTGCTTGGCGTTGGAAGACCTCGCAGCGCTAATCAGCGCTGGTCAGTAGTACACTAGAAAAGAAAAATTGTTTTATTTTGAATCTTACTTGAGTGCTCTGCCCTAGCCCGCAGGATTTACTCAATTTGCCATGTATTTTGTATGTGAAGATCATTTTGATGTAAGTACATTAAGAGCAGCTATCTTGCATCACAGAGGCCTGAGGGGGGAGGGGAGGTGAATGTCAGATCTACACAAACCCTTGCAGATGGTTATTTTTCTTTAAAGGTAGACACCAAAATCCACCTTTGATACATATATTTGATCAATGCCCACTGACTGCATCATGAAATTCAAAAATCCAATGCATCCTGGCACTGCAGTAGTGCAAAAATCTCAATCCAAGCCATAGGTACTTGTGATTTTTACATGCAGATACCACCCCAGAGTGCAAAATCTTATACTTGATATCACATTTTAAGTGTTTGGACCACTACTTCATATGTAACTGCATGTCTGCCATACATCATCTTCCATGCGTATTTTGTGGAACACAAGTATACCTACATACAACTAGGAAGCATTGGGATTATTGACTGCAGCAAAGCAGCAGCAGCCCTATATTCAGGACTCCTGGGCAGTTCCTCACAAGTGAATGCATGGCTGCCGCCGGCAACTCCCCCGGTGCACCCGCCGCACTGCTGGTCTCTGACTTGCTGCTCTCTGCTGCTGCTCCCTCTAAAGTTTAAATCCCCCTCCCTGGACTGGTCAGGCAGCAGCACCGTGTTGCTATGACTCCGGTGCCTGGGCTGTAAACCAGCTCTGGCTTCTAGCTAAGCCTACCTGCCTTAAGTTCTGCTTAAGCAGGGGCCGGACAATTGCAATTTTAAGAAAGTGCAACACCCTACCCTCCCGAAGGGATGGCCTGCCTGGGCCAGTGACTAGGACACCAGCTGTTGGCCCACTGCTGCCCTGGCCCGGGTCACCAACTGACCTGAAATTGGTCCCTTGGAAGATCCCAGCCGTATGGGCCCTTAGCAGGCCAGCACATCTATTTTTGGCCCCATCGGCATTGGGAGTCACCATGGTTGCCCGTCATAGCTGGGCACTAGGGGGAGGAGTGCCCACCCATTTGTTTTGTTCCCCCTGCCTGCCAGGGAAAGTCACTACACATTGTTAGCACCCACACATATTGTACTGGAGCAGGCTGAATGCTCAGCCTAAGGTTGTAGACATTAGTTAACCCGACAGTGCAAAATAAACTGAATGTGTATAGTGCAAATGTGACTTACCTTAAAATCTGAGAAAGTGTAGCTCGCTATGTTAAAGCATTGCTTTGGGTCACTTGAGGGAAGTGGATTCAGGTCCCAGAGTTAGTAATTAAAGTCAAATACAATTTATTATGGCTTGTGCCTTCAAACCAGTCAACCAAAAATACATTTTACAACATTAAAACTAAACAGTTAAAATAAACATGACCAAAAGGATAAAATTAGAAATTTCCTTATTGTATATAACCAGCTACAACAAAGCATTTCTCAGTCGTAAAGCAGAAATAACAAACAAAACTAAAGCTTGCAAAGTATCTTTATCTTTGGACACCAACAAGGATATTATAGTCTGAGACTGAGGTAACCATACCCTTTCGGGAATAGAGGAAGTAACCAGCAGGATCTTTGTATAAAGGACAATGCAATAATACATGTTCTAGTGTTTCTACCTCTTGACAGTGGCACACATATAATCAAAAAGCTGAAAAGGAATTAGTGTCATCATTCGATGTTGCTGAAAATTCTCCAAAAGAGTAAGATAAGATTCCATTGAAAAAGTGAGTTTAAGATTAGAATACCATGGGACAATTTTAGGAGCCGCTATCTTGGTGAGATCTGTTTGGACAGGTATATCGAAGAATCTCTTTTTCATATCAGAAAGTAGCTGTACAGCATTTATAAGGTGGCAATACTCAGGGGACAGACCAGTTTGGAACAAAGATTTACAAATCTCCCCCCACCAACTTTTCCTTTAAAAAAAAAAATCAGTTAAGAATAAATTACACTTATAAAACAACGACAAAAACTTGCATTCTTACTCAAGGGCTGAAGAAAGGGCTGGACAGAGCTGAGTCAGTGGGACTGGGGCAGCAGTGTAGTGAGTGAGAACAACAGGAGCAAGAGGCTGGGCTGCAAGAGAGAGACAGGACCTGGGAAATTGGGCGGGGGGAGGATAGCAGGTGGGCCAGTCTGATGAGCGAGGATAAATCTATCAGGAACTGCTGGGGCCAGGTTGATGGGGGACTGGACAGAGCAGGGAGGAGAGCTTAAAACCAACTTTTACTTCACTAAATATATTATCATATTACCATGTCAAATGCAACATATTCCAGTTCCATGAAGTTTGAAATCATTATATACAGAAATATGCAAACAAGAAATATTTCCAAAAATTATACTTGTAAATATTGTATATATTTTAAATATTGTACATATATTTATTTATTCCTATTTCCATCTCAAAAACACTCATACATTTTCCAGGTAAGAAACCTATGGTTCAAGAATTTGTACCATTCAGCAACCTTAGATTTAAATGGTACAAAGCCTGGAAATGACAAGTCAAGGTTATGCAGTATCTTAGATGTCATCTGCTTAAATGCCACCTTAACTCTGCCCTTCGTAGTTTTTATTTTTCAGCGTTATAACAAATAATAAAAATGTAAAGTCAAGATTACTCTGGCAAGATAATTAAACACATCGCTGTGACGGCCTTAATTCACGCTGCACATTAGACATGAATATGTTTCATTTTTTATTTAGTTTAGTATGCCGTGTTGTGGTATCTTATAAATAATGGACTTACAGATGTTTATATTAGGGCGGTAACCCAGTACTTGGTTGTCCTCAGATTTTACTGTGGATCCCGGTACTTGTCTTGGTTTACTGAGTACCGAGTAATCCAAGAAATGAGTAAGGTACTCAACACACAGTAACTTAACGAATTGAACATGGCAGACAGAAAGGACTGCCTGTGGCAGGAGGGGTGGGGTATAATTTTTTTAAATAAATAAATAAATAAATAAATAAATAAAGGGGGCAGGTATGGGTCCTAATGTGGCATGCAGGGTGGGGGTAGTCACAGTGTGCAGGTGCGGTGAACAGGAAGCGAGCAGGGGAAGTAAACTCACAGAGAAGACTGGACATGCTGGTGGGGTCAAAGGGGAACCAGCTCGTTGCCTGCCGCTGCTGCTGCCAGTGAATTCCCCCAGCATTCTCACCCTGGTGAGGTCTCCCAGCACTGCAGATCTCCTAGCCTCAGGGTAGGAAATCTGGCCACCATCTTTCATGTGGAAGCATGCTGGGAAATGCAGTCCAGCATGCTCCCACAGAGCATTACAACACTGGCTCTCTGGGAACATGTTGCACCAGGGCCGGCCTTACAAACTGCGGGGCCCTGGGCGAAGACAAAATGCGAGGCCCCACAGGCCCAGCCCACACCCCACAGGCCCAGCCCACGCCCCACAGGGCAATGCAGAGAAAGTCCCCCCATGCCAACCCATCAGTGCAATGAAATCAATATGAAAGAGTGCACAGGACACAGATATTGGTTAAAAAGACAACTCTTTATTTAAAACACATGCAACTGTCTTAAACCTCCATTTAGAGATTCACTGAAAAATTCTAGCTACTACAAACTGCCAAATCCCAGGCCCCACCATCACGAGGCCCCAGGCCTCAGCCCCCCATGGCCCCACCACCACAAGGCCCCAGACCAGGCCTCAGACCCCCGACCCCCCCCAGGCCCCACCACCATGAGCCTTCCCTGCCCCCCAGCTGCCTGGCCTGGTCCTCACCACGAGGCTGGGCTGGGCCTGGCCCTCACCATGACCAGCACCCCACCCCCGGACCCGGCCTGGACCTCACCACCAAGCCTCGTGTCTTGACTCGTGCCCCGGCGCTGCCTCACCACAACCAGCACCCCACCCCCGGGCCTGACCTGGACCTCACCACCAAGCCTCGTGTCGTGACTAGTGCCCCGGCGCTGCCTCACACCATGCACGACCCACCACCACTGCTATGTCTCCCTCACCATGAGGCCCCACACCACCACACCAGACCCCATGCCCCCCCAGGCCTCCCTCCACTAGCTAGACACCCGGTGCCCATCACCAGTCACTGACCTCCTTACCGTCAGCCACCAAGCCTGTGGCCAGCCAGTCACACACACACCCCGGGCCCTAGGCCCAGCTTGCCTGCCCTGCTCACCCACAGCCTTCCCCCCCGCTAGGCCTCATCATCTCCCCACCGGTGCCTGCCTGTGGTCCACCTGTGGCCCCCCCCAAGAGGCTAGGCCTTTCCCCCCTGCCCCAGGGCTCTGACCAACAACACAAAACTTACCAGTCAAGGCTGTCCCTGGCCGCTGCATGTTGCTCCTCCGCCGGCGCTGCCATGCCTACGGCCACCAGGTGGATCCCATGCTGCGTCGCCTCACCTCTGCTCCGCTCCGCCGTGCCGCCTCCTCACCTCTCCGCTCCACTCCTCCACCGCCGCCTGCGCCACCTCCTCCTCACCAGTCGCCACCTCAGGGTCCCATGCTGCGTCACCACCGCCTCGTTCGCCACTCCGCGTCCTCCTGTCACTGCTGCCACACTGCTCTCCACTCGCTGATGGGTCCTCCAGTCCGGGATTCTTCACTGGATTGCCGCTCCTCCACTCTCCACCGCTCTCCACCACCTCCTCTCCGCTGCTGCTCCTCGCTCCGCTCCACCTGGCACCTCCTCTCTCACCTGCTGCTCTGCACACCATGGTGAGTCTCCTGCCCGGAAGTTGCTTTTATTTGTTTATTTAAAATTTATATCCCGCCCCTCCTACCCTCAGGGCAGCCCGGGGCGGTGAACAGCATTCAATAAAAACAATACAAACATTTAAAAACAATTAAAAAATACAATATGTAGGGAAAAAAACCCACCCCACCCCACTCCTACCCCTCGCCAAAGGCCTGACGGAACAGCCAGGTCTTACATACACACCAAAACGGCAGGAGAGTGGGAGCCAACCGAGCCTCCTCCAGGAGCAAATTCCACAGCACAGGGGCGGCCACCGAAAAAGATCTAACATCAGTGGCCACCCGCCTCGCCCAGGGAACCTCCAAAAAGGCTCCCACAGACAATCTCAGGGGTCACATGGGGAGTGAGGCGGTCCCGCAGATAAGCAGGGCCCAGGCTGTGAAGGGCTTTAAAGGTTAAAACCAACACCTTGAACCTGGCCCAGTACTTTATAGGCAGCCAGTGCAGAGCCCGGAGCACTGGTGTCATGTGCTC
>QEPC01003065.1:19561-48967 GCA_003113815.1 Sphenodon punctatus | reverse complement strand
ATATTGCTCACAAGTAGTGGCACGAACAGATCCCAACAAGGACTCCACATCGGCAGGCGACACCATCTGAAACCGATCCCACAAAACAGGACAGGACGGGGTATCCATAGCCCCAAGATGATTCTCTGCAGTAACTGTGGTGTCGAAATCATGGCGGATGCGAGCGATCTTATCTACAAAGTATTCAATAAACCGGTCACAGCAGTCACTGGATTGCTCCAGATCCAGGTGGAGGCAGGCAGGACTGACCAAGCCTTGTATGGAAGAGGGGCCATTTTGTGAGGTGATGTATGCGTTTCTGAACACTGCAAAGACCGACAAACGAGAGACAAGCTGGGGGCTTCTGCTACCACCTTGGCTCCTTTTAACCAATGGACTTGCTGGGCCGCCTCCTGCAAAGTAAAATCCCAACATCTTACCTTGGCGGTGCAACCCCTATGGCTCGGTCTGAGCGTGGCACTCCCTTGAGCATTATAAGACCACTACGAACAGGAAAGAATATTGCTGAAACCATGATGAAAAGCGCCCAGCTACCGATCAAGGAACCTGTATATGAGTCTATAGCTATTCAATCTTTATTTTTCATTTCAGCAGGTAAACGGTGACTTTGTAAAGGCTTTGGAAAACCTGACACTCAAGAGGAGGTGATTAACTGGATTTGCTGCTGCAAGAAAAAAAAACTAAAGGCAAAAGAATAAAAACTTTGTGTGAAACTTCTTTTGTAGTCGGTACTGTTTTTAGCTGGTAACATTAGAAACATGTCTGCGCACAATGTCCTGTTAAAAGAGAGCTGTTACACACCAGGAGAGGTAGGAACTTTGGGAGGGGCTGAATCCTCTTTTTCAGGCTGAGGACTTATTTATTAATTCATTATTATTATTATTAAGTATTTGTATAGCACCAGCAGTGTACCTGGCACTTTACAGAACAGTAATTTATTTAATTCATTATAAAAAATCTTGATGCCCCTCCTGACACAGCAGCTCGGGGAGGCTTACAACAAAGAAACATTTAAAGCATATAAACACAGCACATAATAAGGAAGATATTATAATAAGGAGGATTGATATATTTCATGTTCATTTTTAAAGTAAAAACACTTTTCTTCCCTTTGTTCAGATGTACAGTGACACAGCTGTATGTTGTCATTGGGATTTCATTTTGTAATCTATTACTAGTAAATAATAAATATTACAAATAGTTAATAGTAGAAAAAGTTGCCATGCTAAGTGGCAAATGGATATAGTGACATTGGTAGTTCAACTCCAACGCGTCATCAGTTTTGAGAGATTTCAATTTTTTCGAACTAGTAATGCAGAAGTTCACGATGTGTAACTGCATACTCACTAACCTATAGGATGTAATGCACACGCTGCAAGTTACACACAGCTATCGCCTCACTTAAATCTTACATTCTGGAAAAAGAGGGGAAACTGTTCAGTTTACCAGAATAGTAACTTCAGTGACTGTACACATTCTTTGCCAGTGGTGTGCTAAAAATAATGCAGTTCACCCCTTAATCTGTGCTAAACCCCATGGCCCACACTACGTTCAGAAGAGGGCTGAGGTAGCTACTGTACAAATTTCTCCCTTGCATTGAAGCTCCTCCCTGCCCACCCCCCACCCCTGCATACAACAATGGTGCTAAGCCAAAAACAATTTTTGATGAAGGTGCTCCTTTCTCGAAGAATTTACACTTTCCTCCTGTATTGGCTCCTCTCAATAGATATACACAAATACTAGTATTAACAGCACAACACAGACATTTTAAGCAAAGGACAAGGGCAAAAAAAGGCTTTATGGGGAATATTTTGAAAACAAGCAGGCCTTTTGGTAGAATCTAAATCTGGTAAAGGCACAGTTGTGAAAAATTTTACCCACTTTTTGTAAGTAATTTTACGAGTCCCAAAGATTAAAGCTGGGGCCAAGTGTCCCCCCCCCCAACTCTGTTTTCCGTATAGTGCAAAATACCAAGGAGATGCTGTGGGGCTGCCAAGAACACATGCTGTCCTCCTTAAGATGTGTCAAAATGCCTCTGAACCCTTTAAAACACTCAGTGGGTAATTTCAGACGTTATGAAAACGCCATTCACCACAGTGAACCCCAGTGGATTCCCTGTGGTTGTGGTGTTTCCGTGAACATCTGTTTGGTCCCGGCCAGATGTTCACCACAGTGAACCTCTGTCTGGGATCAAGCTTGACCATGGTTCTCGACCTCCAGCCGGCCGGAGGTCGAGAACCATGGTTAGAGTGGCCACGATCCGGGATGGGCCAAAAGGAACGTGTCTTACCTTTGGCTCATCCCGGAATATGGGATTGGTCGCAGTGACGTGATTGGCCGCTGTGCCCGCCCATCTCCCCAAGGACAGGCAGTCAGGGGAGCAGGGCTGTGTGACCGCACGTCATGCTGTGCAGCCCCACCCCCTCCCCGATCCCTGTTAGCAATCAGGCCAGCACGTCTAAAGGACAGCCAGCCTGATCACGGACCGGGATCCGAGACAGATCCCGGTCCAGGGTTCAGCGTGGCGGCCTGCCGGGCCCGTCATGTCTGAAATTACCCAGTAACACATAGGGTTTGCTGCAGCAACCAATTTACTTGCGATCTCACTCAATTTTTGAACAGCAAGCAAACTTACTTGCTCAAGTCTCCTATTGACATAAGTTCTAAACCTGATTAGCATTAAAATTATTCATAGCTGTTTCTAAAACAAAACTACACTCCAAAGCATGCTCTTTCTCAAAAGGAGAACTGATCCATGCTCTTTCATTTTGTATAGTTTACATTTGTCTAACAAACCTTGCTTGGATCAGATGAGAAATCCACAGCACTGAACTGGTGATGAGGAAAAGAGCTAGAATTAAAAAAAAAAAAAAAAAGGCTGGTAGATATTTAAACTTTGGTAAGACAAGATAAACACCCCCTTGTCAATAACCTTTTCCTAACTCCACCAACAATCTGTAGCTAGGGTAATCGAAAAACTGGTTTGTAAAAAATCCAAAGCTCCATTTTCTAGGTGCTAGAATGTCCTGCCTGGAAAGAGTTGGAGAAAGCAAACGAATCAGCAGTCCTTTGGCCCGTATCAGCATATTTGTAAATAGTCTTAACTGGAAGTCTTCTTGCAACAGCCCTAAGAGAACTAGTTTTAAAACAAAAAAAGCCAGGCAGATATTTATAGTTAGGTATAAAAAGACCCCATTTTCCACGCTGAAGTCACCTCTCTGTAAAACCTTGGGAAACCACGTCCAGAGTATTAGAACTCTGTGGAAGTGAGTATATAGTATACCCTGTAATTTGTTTTAAGGTGCCTATCCTTTCTGTCTTACAGCTCAAAGGCCTCTGGCCCTATGCGTAACCAACACCATGAGGGCGGGTATGTTTTTTATTTTTAAAAAGATAAGAGTAGTGGGGTTCTGTTTATTAAAATATTTATTTATGGATTCCTTAGGTCCCCATGCTAATTTGGGTGAGAAAGAAAGCAGGGGTTCCTCTTCTCTCTCTCTCCAGAGATTCCAGGTAATTTTTATGTTCATGCTGATGTATTAGTTTTTCCTCTGTCACTTGTAACTTTTGTTTATTTAAAAAAAAAATTATTTTAGTCTCCGGGGGAGCTGCATGCTTTTGAGGGAATCTATATTTCTCTCTCTCTACAAAACTTTGCTGATGGAGAGTGGTTTTAATTTTTTTCTAAATGCTAGGTGTTCGGTTTTTGGCTAAACAGTGCTTTCTGTATACTGATATGCATGTCTGTGATTTTAACATTGAGGGGTATGCATGTTTCTCTTTTTGCTTTTTGGGAGGATGGGATTCTAACTTTTCCAAATGCTAAAAAAGAGCGCTCTCTCTGGTCAGTGGGAGAGCCAGGGACTCTAACATGGCTGTTTTAAAATTTGTCTAACTGGTTCTTGTGTCTCATGGGAATGGTTTAATAGAGGCATTTATTATCTCTACAATATTCCCCAGAAAATGAACAAACTTAAAAGAAGGTGTGGTTAAAGTTCCAAGCATGGAGCAGGCCCGAGGATGCAGCAGGAGCGTGCTGAAGCTTTTAAAAAGAAAACTGCACCCTCTTTAGGGGTGCATGCAGGACAGGGTGGACTGAGAGTTAAAGTTCCCTAGACTGTTGCAAGGATTAGAGATTACCAGTCATTTACAAAAATATATGCGCGGTCCCAGGAAGGGAATTTCACTAAGGAACTCCGTAGAATTAAAGTGGCCTGCCCCAAACCAGAGTCCATCTTGCAGGAACAAATGTCAGTTCAGCTGTCAGTACAGGTCAAAAATGAAAGATAGCTTGCTTTTACCCTGGTTCTCTTATAGCTTGCTTTTACCCTGGTTCTCTTGTAAGCTGCCCCGAGCTGCCTGTGGCAGGAGGGGCAGGATATTAAGTCTTTTAATTAATAAATAAATGAATAAATAAATTAAAAGCTTAAAATAAATAAGAACTATGAAGAGACACTTGGTAGAAAGCTATGGTCTAGAGAACTTTAACTCACACTGCACCCTGTCCTGCATGCACCCCTGAAGAAGATGCAGTTTTCTTTTTAAAAGCCTCAGCACGCTCCTGCTGCATCCTCGGGCCTGCTCCATGCTTGGAACTTTCACCACACCTTCTTTTAAGCGTGCTCATTTTCTGGGGAATATTGTAGTGTAGAGATAATAAATGCCTCTGTTAAAACATTCCCATCAGACAAAAGAACCAGTTGGAAAAACTTTAAAACAGCCACATTAGAGTCCCTACCTCTCTCACTGACCAGAGAGAGAGCACTCGTTTTTAGCATTTAGAAAAGTTAGGATCCCATCCCCCCAAAAAACAAAAACAGAAACATGCATACCCCTCAATGTAAAAATCAGAGACATGCATATCAGTAGACAAAAAACACTGTTTAGCACAAAAAAAAAAACCAACCAAAAAACAACCCAGCATTTAGAAAAAAAATTAAACAACCCTTCATCAGCAAAGTTATGGAGAGAGAGAGAGATGGATTCCCCCCAAGAGCATATAGCTCCCCCAGAGACTAAAATTTTTTAAAAAAACAAACACTTAAAATCACAAGTGCATGCTGGGGACAGAGAAAAACTAATACAAAATTACCTGGAACCTCTGGAGAGAAAGAAGAGGGACCAGCACTTTCTTTTCAACCTAAATCAGCATGGGCACCCAAGGAAAGATTCCATAAATAAATATTTTATAAGCAGAACTCCAGTACCCTTTTAAAAATAAAAAGATGCCCACCCTGATAGTGTTGGCTAGGCATACGACAGATGCCTCTGAGCTGTAAAATAAAAAGGATAATCACCTAGAGAAAATTTTTTGTAGAGTAGATACTCACCTCCACAGAGTGCAGACAGTGATTTCCCCTGGTTTTGCAGAGAGGTGACTTCAGCTTGGAAAAAGGGGTCTTTTTATACATAACTTTAAATATCTGCCAGGCTTTTTTTTTTTTAACCTAGCTTTCTTAGGGCAGTTACAAGGAGACCTCCAGTAATGACTATTTACAAACACGCTGATAAGGCACACAGAACTGCAGACTCATTAGCTTTTTCCAACTCTTTCCAGGTAGGACATTCTAGCATTTAGAAATCCAGTAGGGGGCAGCATCCCTCCATGTTTTAACTTAGCGTGTGAGAGGGCATTCAGACGTGTGTTTAAATCGCACAGCTGCTTCGGTGGCATTGAGTCAGCCCATTTTCCACGAAATGGAGCAACTTTTCAAACCGCGCTCCAAACATTCGGGCTAGGTGGAAATGTGCGCGCTCACCACATTCACACCAACCCGGAAGTGCAGGGTTCTTTAAATCGCACGATGCCGCCGAGGCAGCTGTGCGATTTATACACATGTCTGAATCCGCCCTTAGAATACCAACAAGAACTTGGATTTTTTAATTTTATTTTTCCAAACCCATTTTTCTATTACTGCCCCCCACCCCACCCCGTTCCCAGCATTTGATACTTTCTCTGCTTACTCAGATTACTTTTGAGAAAAGAACATGAGGCTTTTACTTTCATTCCCCCTCAAATGAGGCAGTGGTCTGTCTCCATCTTCCCACCCCCTACCCCTTTTACTCTAGTTCCTTAGCAGCAACAGGAAATGCCTACTTAACTTGTAGTCCGTTTACAAAGCTGGCTGATAAGACGCACAGGGCTGCTGACTCAATTGCTTTCTCCATCTCTTTCCAGACAGGACATTCTAGCATTTAGAAATGGTTTTATTTTTACCCCTTTTTTCCTGGCTACAGAGGTCTGGTGAGGCCAGGAAAAGGTTATTGACAGAGGGTGTTTAACTTGTCTTACCAAAGTTTAAATATCTACCAGGCTTTCACTACTAGTCTGTTGTTCTAAGATGGCTCTAGGTGCTGGGGTGAGAAAAACGGTTATTTTGCAGAGGGGTGCAGAACTTACAAACAGTACATGCTAAATATTTTATTTTATTTTTAATTAAGGCTTGTAAGTGAACTGCTTAGGTGATATATACAGCTTTAAAGATATTGATTTCAATATATTTCTATCTTGATATACTATGTATCAAGATAGAAATATATTGTTTCAGGAGGCTGTGAGTTTGAAGTATTTATGACTTCTATGAAAAAGTTTGGCTCTATGGTACGTTTTAATTTGACTCTGTAAAATCCAATCATTTTAGCTCATTTACTCATCACTTCAGTCCTGTGGATTTCTCATCTGATTCAAGTAAGGTTTGTTAGACAAACGTAAACTATACAAAATGAAAGAGCATGGATCAGTTCTCTTCTTGAGGAAGAGCATGCTTTGGAGTGTAGTTTTGTCTTAGAAATAGCTATGAATCATTTTACAATGCTAACCAGGTTTAGAACTTATGTCAGTAGGAGACTTGAGCAAGTAAGTTTGCTTGCTGTTGACAAATTGAGTGAACGCAAGTAAACTGATTGCTGCAGCAAACCCTCTGTGTTACTGTTTTGCCCAGAAGTGTGGCAGTGGTTGTGGAAGTGGTTAAATATGCTAAGTGGGGGTTACTAATGCTCCTTGCTGAAATTTATAGAGTGATTTGTAAAAGCTGCCTAGTATTGCATTGTAGCTTCCTTCCCTGCTATGTGGTGATTTTATTGCTCTCTCCTCCTAAGAATAAACTTAAATCCTAAAGGGTTCAGAAGCATTTTGAAGCATCTTAACGAGGATAGCGTGTGCTCTTGGCAGCCCCACAGCATCTCCTTAGTAGTATTTTGCACTATACAGAAAGCAGAGTTGGGGGTACACTCAGCCCCAGCTTTAATCTTTGGGACTTGTAAACTTACTTACAAAAAAGTGGGTAAAACTTTTCACAACTGTGCCTTTTACCAAGAACTAGATTCTACCAAAGGGCCTGCTTGTTTTCAAAATATTCGCCATAAAGCCTTTTTTGCCCCCTGCCACATTGCTTAAAATTTTTGTGTGTTGTGCTGTTAATACTAGTAGTTGTCTATATCCATTGAGAGAGGAAAATACAGGAGGAAAGTGTAAATTCTTCCAGGAAGGAGCACCTTAATCAAAAGTTGTTTTTGGCTTAGTACCATTATTGTCTGCAGTAGTGGTTGGAGGGCAGGGAGGAAGTCCTCAGCCTGAAAAAGAGAATTCACCCCCTCCAAAACTTCCAGCTTCTCCTAGTGTGCAATAGATCTCTTTTAACGGGGCCTCGTGCGCAGACATGTTTCTAACATTACCAGCTAAAAACAGAAATGACAACAAAAGAAGTTTTCAAAACAAAATATTTATTCTTCTTACTTTAGTTGTTTCTTCTTGCAGCAGCAATCCAGTTAATCACTTCCCTCTAGAGCAGGTGCAAAAGCAGGAGACACAGGAAACATTTAGTTCCACAGGCAATCCCGAATTCAGGTCACCGTTTACCTGTTGAAATAAAAAAATAAAATAAAGATACATCGGTGCATCTCTGCTTTTCTCTTTACCCTAGCCTCGAATGTCTGTGACTTACCAGCGGATCTTCTGTTGGAGTGCTGGCTTGAGTAGCCATAGACTCATACATAGGTTCCTCAGCAGTCTTCTGGGTACTTTTCATCATGGTTTCAGCAATTTTCTTTTCTGTTCATGATGGTCTTATAACATTCAAGAGAGTATGGGACTCAAACCGAGACATTGGGGTTGCACCGCCAAGGTAAGGTGTTGGGATTTTACTTTACAGTAGGCAGCCCAGCAAGGCCATTGGTGTAAAAGAAGCCAAGGTGGTAGCAGAAGCCCCCAGTTTGTCTCTTGTTTGTCGGTCTTTGCAGTGTTCAGAAACGTATAATGCACCTCACAAAATGGCCCCTCTTTCATACACCTAGGGTGGGCCTATTGGCCAGAAAACCTTTCTGATTAGTTGAGGGTGATGGGCTGAGTTGTTTGAGGGGTCACATAACCCCCTTCTACCTACTCCGCCTACCCCATGAACCGCCATCCCATTGGTCCAGGTCTCCGCAATGGAGGGGCCCAGGATGATAGAATCTTCCCCGATTGGTTCAGTGTGCTATACCAAGTTGTTTGAGGGGTCACATAACCTCCTTCTCCTGACCCCCCCCAACCCACAAACCGCCACCCCCATTGGCCCCTTTATCACGTAATGGGGAGAGGGGAATAGAGCTCTCACACCAAGCCCGATTGGTCCAGCTCTTTCTCCTCAGTTGTTTGAGAATGATGGCACATGACTCCCCCATCAAAGGACCTTGTGGGGTCACAGGGACTCACCCTCTGATCCACAATCTATCCCAAACTTCAGTGCAAGGACCTTCTGGGGTCTTCTGATCAGGTGACCTGTCTATCTCATAACCATCAGTTTGATGAGGACTATACCACTGTCCTCAACAGTCTAACCATGGTCTGTGTTTTTTTTTAATAACCATCACAGCTAAAAGGAATTTAAAGGAGGGGCTGGAGAGACAGTGAGGTAGCACCTGGTGATTTATAGTTGTTATTGTTGTTATCCATTTAAATGTATATCCTGGCTGCATCAAGTACTAAAATTAGTACCATTGGGTAATGCCTGCATTTTTGGGCACCCCATCAGAAACCCGACAGGCTACACGAATTCCAATCTGGCCCAATGTCTGAAAATGCAAGCATTACCCAGAGAAACTGACAGTCACTTTCAAAGTCAGTCCGCGGCACACACACCCCCCACACACCCCACAGTGCTATGATAAGCTGTGGCCTGGAAGTCACTTTTGAATCTGAGAAGCACCGGATAAGAGCACTGTGGAGCTCGGCGCTGCGGCGCTTCCAACCGGAACCTGTCACTTTCAAAGTCTGGCTGGCACTTCCACCCCACTCCCCCAGTGCCTCTCAGGTGAGAGGCGCTGTGGGGGGACTCAACCTTTGAAAGTGACAAGCCCCGGCTGGGACCATGCTGGAGCTCGCCTCTGCAGCTCTCCTGACTGGGGCCTTTCACTTTCAAAGGCTGGCTGATGTGTTTGAGCAGCCCACTCGGTCCCATTTGGGCATCGATGGCGCCTGAATGGGGCCAGGTTGATCCGGGTACCCCCGATTTGTCGGGGGTGGCCACATCTTTAGATGACCGGTTGCAGCTCTATGCCCAGCTCACAAAATGCAGACTTACAATAGTCAAACTATATGCACCAAAACCATTCCCTGACCTTCCACCTAGCAGGTGGGCATTTCCCACCTGACAGGCAGGCTGTTTGCATATCTCCCTTCCCCTGGGCCATATACTTTCTTTGTTCTATGGGCATGGTTGCATAACAGAGTTTCTCTGGCTTAGGACAGTTGAAAGCTAACTTTGTACAAAATTATATCAAATCTTTATTCATAAAAACATTTTAGACATTTTTAGCACAACGATAAGTATAACTTACAAAAGGAAGGCTGAGAAAAAAAATCTCATATATGGCCACATGTTTCCAGCCAAGCTCTTCCTCGGGGCTTTATCCTTCAAGCATCAGCTTAGCAGGTAAACTCTGTCACAAACCTAACCAAAAAACTGTTAATGACAGGGGAAACGTGAAACTCCAAGTCAAAAGGAAAATAATCCATATACCTGAATATCACAAAAATGAAAGGTTGTGGGTTGATTGTTTCATTGATTTGTTTTAATGAGAAATGGCAGGTGGGGATAGTGGTATCTAGAGCGGACTTGGAGAAATGGGAGAATTGAGAAGGTCGGTCTGGTGAGCTGGGCCACTCTCCTCAGTTTGACTCCAGGTTGCGTTGAGTGAATGCTTTCTCTTTTTAGCTTTTTTCTGTCCTTGGGTGTGGGGGACCGGTGTGGAATCCTCTCCCTGGAATGAGCAGTCACCTTCCCTGTCAGTCTCCCTTGGGGCCAGAGGTTCCCTATTCTCCTCAGAGTGGGAGTCAAGAGGAGTCGGATAGGCCCAGAACCACCGAGTGGGGTTTCACAGGAGGTTCTGAGAGGACAGAGCCTTGATCAGTTGGTGGATGAGTTTGAAAGGAGTTCTTGGGAGGGGGTATGTGTCTCCTTCCTCCCCTCAAGGTCATGTATCACGAGCCCAGGAAATACCACCCCCAGGAAAGGCAGATTTCAAGAAAATGTCAGCCACCAAGGGAGAGCGTTCAGCCGAGTTGGAAGTGGGGCCAGGTTTTCTCTCTCTCCATTTGCTCTCCCATGAATGTTCTTTGCCTGGTTCTTCATTCTTATTGCCGCCATCTGCCCTGCGGCCTCCTCCCAAAGCAACTGCAGATCTGAAATAACAGAGGAAGCGCTTTAGTGGGCTCATCATTTAATCACAGCTACAAGCGCCTTTAGTATCTACGCATGGAAGAGTCTTAACTGGGGTATGGCCTTGCCCCGCAATGAAAAATATTTAACTGATTAATGGAGCTGGCATTTTATAAAGCCTTTTTATAAACAGCTCAAACAGCCGCAGGTTTGTGACCTCTGGGCCGAATGCTCTCCCTTCGAGGTGAAATCTCTCCCCACCTTGATATTTCAAAATAGCGTCATAATATATAGGGATGGGCGAACAGATCGTGGTTCGGGTTCGACCGTTCGGTTTGGACCGGTTCAGTTCGCCCATTCAGTTCTTCCATTGGTTTGTTCGCTGCATTTGGGTTCAGCCATTTGGTTCAGTCCTATTCGGTTCGGGCATTCGGAAAAAGGCTCTCTGTGTGAGGAATGATGGCCCCCAGACCCATGACGCTGGGTCCTGGGGCTAGAGTGGCAGCTTCTAGATATTGGGCACAGCCCTCCCTGCCTGTAACTTGGCCCCAGAACTCTGATGGTGGGTCCTGGGGCTGGAGTGGCTGTTTCTTGATGCTTTGGAAAATTGGCTCTCTGTGCGAGGAATGATGACCCCAGACCCATGACGTTGGGTCTTGGGGCTAGAGTGGCATTTTCTGGATATTGGCCACAGCCCTCCCTGCCTGTAACTTGGCCCCAGAACACTGGCAGTGGGTCCTGGGGCTGGAATGGCTGTTTCTTGATGTGGTGGAAAGACATCACCTCCATGCGAGGCATTATGGCCACAGACCCATGATGGTGGGTCCTGGGGCTAGAGTGGCAGCTTCTGGATATTGGCCACAGCTCTCCCTGCCTGTAACTTGGCCCCAGAACCCTGGCGGTGGGTCCTGGGGCTGGAGTGGCTGTTTTTTGGTGCATTGGAATGACATCACCTCTGTGCGAGGAATGATAGCCCCAGACCCATGACGATGGGTCCTGGGGCTAGAGTAGCAGCTTCCTGATACATATTGGCCACAGCCCTCCCTTCCTGTAACTTGGTCCCAGAACCCTGATGGTGGGTCCTGGAACTGGAGTGGCTGTTCCTTGGTGCTTTGGAATGACATTGCCTCTGTGCGAGGAATGATGGCCCCAGACCTGTCACTATCATGTCACCGCTATATAATGCGGAGGAGGAATCTGACCCCCATTAAAAGGGCTCCCTGTTTCAACCTCCCCGACTCCAGTAGGCATCCGGACCCACTGAAGGAAATGTAGGAGCTCAGGTCAATTTACGGCAGCACACATCGGATGAATCCAATTTCCTGTGGCAATTTTTCAAAAAAATAGGATGAATCTAGACATCAAGAAAGTAGACAAATTATATCTTGCCTACAACAGTTACTACAAGTGACTTCAACGTCAAAGACTTTTAGGTCTGGAGCCATCGATCTCGGACTCCCTCCAGACATCCATAGAGATCAGACTGTTGAACAAAGGCCAGCAGGAGCACTTCAAACCCTCCTTCGGTGTCCACAGCACCACTTACAGCTACGGCGACATCACATACAGCCTCGACATCGAGAGATACCATGACATCGAGACACACCAATCCCTCAATGTTGAGACCTGCTACGAGTTCGGCCACACACTCGACGTCGACTGTAGAGCACTCGACGTCGATACATGGGCTATCAATGTTTCAGAAAGAGGCTAAAGAAAAATTTCTTCGCAGACAGCAGAGGCTACAACAGAAATTAGAACGTAGACGTGAGATTAGGAAGCAACGTCTACAACAAAGTGTTATAGATCACACTGTCACAGAGTATCCAGAACCCTCCTCAGCTGTTCAGATAGACATGGCTCAACCAGAAACTCCAGTACAAGAACCATATGAGACTCCGGAGACGGAAAGTCTTTCTTCACTGGCATCTAGCTCCAGGGCACATCATCCCCTGGATCCTCTCAGGATAACAAAGACTTTCAAGCTTTGTTAACAAGATTCACAGGACTCTTGAAGATTGAAACTATTCCTTTTACTGAGCAAGACTCTGACCCTGATTACAGTAGCGTCAAGAAAACTCCACAACTCAAGCTGACGCTGCCACTTTTTAGAAAGCACACAGCAGAGGCACAGAAAGAAATTATGGAGCACGCCAGCCTCTCTACAGCCGGTATGTACGTCCAGTAGTTCTTTCTACCTGTTCCCGCTGGAACAAGGGTCTATTTTTTTCAGACACCCTCTTCCAAATTCTTTAGTGGTTGCTGCATCAGCGGAAAAATATCAGAAAAATATGCAAGACACTTCCCCTGCAGATAGAGAAAGTAGAAGAATCGACGTGTTTGGCCGTAGGTCATTTGCTTCAAGCACGATGATTATGAGGACATCAAACTACGCAGCAGGAATGTCATCGTATCAGCACCAGCTATGGGATGACATGCACCAATTTAGCCAGTTTATACCGAAGGACAAGCAAAAAGACTTCCAACGCATGTGCGCAGAGGGCTCAACGACTGCAAGATTTCAACTGCAGGCTGCTCATCACTCATCAGAAACCGCAGCGAGAGGAGTAGCTAATGTGATTGTAACTCACTGATTCTCTCGGCTTAGAGGTACCAAATTGGACTACCATCATCGAGCCAGAATTGAAAATCTGCCATTTGACCAGACTGGACTGTTCGCAAAACAAACAGATGAGATTCTGGAGAAAATCCAGAAGTCTAAAGCAACGGCAATGAAAATGAAAATTGTTCAACGTGATCAGGGTGCTACTACCTTCCACACCAGACCGTATCAACCTCAACAAACCTACAATCACCCTAACAGACAATATTATGGGCAATACCAACCCTATGATAGGAGGTACTATTCTTCCCCTTATCAATACCAGGGGAAGCAGAGAGGTCACTACTCTTCATTTAAACCAAGGGCACAACCTAGGTAACACTTTTCTTCTCAGCAAGGCAGAGGAAGACGTTGACAATGACAGACGCTCCCCCTGCGTTTGACCCATGTGGTCCAAGGGGGAATATCGTTCCAATTTGTGTTGTTTGAAGCTCTCCCGAGTTGGGAATGCATAGCCTCTGATTCCTGGGTATTGGATATAATCAGAGTGAGTTATAAAGTTAAATTTTCTTCAATTCCATTTTATGTTTCATAAGTTAAGCCTGTATCATTATCCTCCCAACAGGCTCCTGTGTTAAATAAAGAGATTATTGACATGTATTCTAAAGATATCATAGAATTGGTACCCATTAGTCAGGTTAACGCAGGTCTTTATTCTAATTACTTTGTTATAGATAAAAAGGGTGGAGGACATAGACCAATTCTTGATTTCTGATTCCTTAATCTTTTTGTTCCATATCAAAAGTTCAAGATGCTTACTATTGACAAGTTAAGACCCCCATCTCCAAGATGGCCAATGGTATGCAGTTATAGATCTGTGAGATGCTTATTTCCATATTATACTACATCAATTATCCAGACAATTTTTTCGTTTCTGCCATGAGTCCAAACATTACCAATTTTGTTCCCTTCCTTTCGGGCTTTCATCTGCCCCTAGGGTTTTCACCAAGGTAATGGCACTTGTTATAGCGTATATACACAAACAAGGTATTGCAATTTCCCCCTACTTGGATGACTGGCTACTCATACTTTGCCAGAGTCTTTAAATTATAACATTCAATCCATGATAGATCTTTGCACAAGGCTTGGTTTGGCTATAAACATGCACAAATCCCAACTCTTACCTACTCAATGTATTGATTATATAGGCACTATTATTGACTCTACTCTATCCAAGGTCTTTACTCCTGAGGATAGGTTTCAAGATATAGTGGATTTGATTAGAGAAATCAGTATACACAGACTACAAAGAATTAGATCTTTTCAAAGACTTCTAGGACGTATTGCCTCTACTACTGCCACTACTCCTTTTGCAAGACTGTTCATGAGACCACTACAGTTATGGTTTTTAAAAATGTTTAATCCAATCACACACACACACACACACACACACACACACTAGAATTACTAGAGAAGTTCTTACCTGTCTCAAGATTTGGGGTAAGAGGGGTTTTGTATTGCCAGGAATTCCTTTTGTACAGCCTAACCCCACCCATTTTCTGACAACAGATGCTTCTCTGACACATCTACAACCTATTGTCCCTAAATCAGGGAGAAATCCTTCACCCAGAACTGAAGTGTTTAAACCTCCATGCTTGGAGAATCCAGACATCCCCATGCCTCAACCGGTAATTGATAACCTGTACATGGTGCTTCAGAATGACATCAAAGCATCCACCAGGAGATCTTATTATTCAAAGTGGAAGCATTTTTCCTGTTGGTTAACTGATATGTCAGTTGCAATGGACCAGTTATCAGTGGAGTTGGTACTCCAATATTTGTTAAATCTCGCTGAATGAGGAATGACTATGTCCTCTATAAGGGTTTTACCTTTCGGCCATTGCTAGGAATGTGACCCTGCTGGAAGCTCAATCCCTGTTTTCTCATCCCCTAGTTAAGAAATTCCTAAGGGGCCTTACTAACCTGTTCCCACCACACAAGCAACCTTTGTCGCAGTGGGACCTAAACATGGTTCTGGACCAGATTACTAGACATCCATTCAAACCACTGGAAGAACCTGATTTATTCAAATGAACATTGAAAACAGCCTTTTTGGTGGCAGTCACTTCTCTTAGACGAGTAAGTGAACTCGCAGCAATATCCATCAAAGAACCTTACCTCCAGGTCTTCCCAGATAGGGTTGAAATTTCCATCCATCCCTCCTTTATCCCAAAAGTGGTGTCACCATTTCACCTTGCGCAAAAAATTGTCCTCCCAGTTTTTCACCCTCCTCCTCACGAGTCCAAGGAATCGGCTACTTTACATACCCTAGACACTAAAAGGGCAGTTCTTATTTACTTAGATAAAACTAAACACTGTAGATTATCTGATAACTTGTTTATCTCCCCTTCCCATCACAAGTTGGAGCAGAGAATCTCCTCTCAAACCATATCAAAATGGTTGGTACAATTGATAAAAATTAGCTTACCAACAGGGCAGAGTTTTGCCCCAACCGAATTTAAGGACTCATTCAATTAGAGGTTTGACAGCAGCATTTTCAAATGTCTCTCCACAACAAATACGTAGAGCTGCCACATGGAGTTCCCCCCACACATTTGTAAAACACTGTGCTATTCACCTGTCCTCTAAGCAGGATCTGGCTCTAGGACAAGCTATTCTGAGTTCTGTGTTAAATAGTAGCAAAGAAATGGAAGTTGAAACAATATAACACACAGGTATTTTTATGACATTTTATTGTATAACATATAGTTAATAAACGTTTTTTGTGACAGTCATCTCTGGTTTTTACTGGTTAAAGAAAATTCCCCCACTGCCTAGTTCTAGGCTTGGTACTCTTCCATTTGTGAGAATGGGAGGAGCCACTCGAAGAAGAACAGAAGGTTGCTGCCTTGTTAAAAAGGTTCTTCGAGATGGCTCCAAACATTCTCACAAAGGGCCACCCTTCCAACCCCGCATGGAATTTTCTTCCTAATTGCTTAGGGTTGGAAGGAACTGTTGGGTTTAGGCAGGAAGGTACCTTAAGTAGGGTGGGGGTACATGAATTTCACGTGGTTTTTAAACTACTGAGGTTGGTATATGCTGGTAGGAGAAGGGCGCGCAAGCGCAAACCCATTTGTGAGAATGTTTAGACCCATCTCAAAGAACCTTGTTTACAAGGTAGCAACCTTCTGTTATTACCATAGAGACCATAGATTTCTGTTTCCAGAAGGGCATCTGCTACTGAACTGCCTTTCTCCCTCACTGTCACGAGGTTGGGGCCCCAGTTCCTATCCCCGAAATGAACAAAAAAACCTTGCGTTGCACTAAAAGATCAGGTTCAGCCCGTTAGTGCCACCTGGTGGCCGTTACGCATCAGAGCCCTGTTCTACAGCCTTAACACGGACTAGTCTGGGCTAGTCCCTCTGGCCCTTTTTGCTCTCCTTGAGTGTTTTACGGGGTTCAAATGGGGTACTCCAGAGTACTGGTCTGGCTCGCCACTGTCACGAGGTTGGGGCCCTCTCTTCCTTTAGAGGCTGTCCCATGGATGCCCACCAGGCCAGCCACAACCCAGTTGCCTGTACCCACGTGGGTTCCCACATGATCAGAAAACCTTCACTGCAATCAGGGAGCTTTCAGAGGTCCACACCTCCCAGAAACGCCTACCCTTGATCTCCCAGCCCAGCCGTAACGCAGAGAACCTTCTCTGGCCACCCATAACTTGGAAGACTTTGCAGTGGGGTGTCTTATATGATTCGTCTGCACTCTCACCTAGATAGAGTGCCCCTCTAATGAACCCCCCAAGGCCGAATAAACACACAAGCACGCTAGGCTTGGTTATAAAACATATATTGAGTACATACAAGTACAAGACTTTTGATCAGATAGTGCAAGTCAAAATCAAACATAAAGTATATGCATTCTAAGATATACTGAGATCCCTAACTGTCCCCTTACCCTATAGTTCATTTCAAGTTCATCAGCATATCTCGCGGCTTTGATGTCCAAGCCAGGCCCAAGTCTTTTAGAGAATATGTACGTTTTTAGTTCATGTTTGCAGCAGCTCTTCTGCCAAGCTGTTCTCTCCTTCAAGTCCAAGATGGAAATGTCCTTAAAGTCTGTAGAGATCCTGTCTCTTCTTCTCCCCTTCGCAGGGGCTTCGGTGACTTCCTGTGTCCTGCTGCTATTGATATTCTAAAGTGGTTGCAGGTTCGACCTGGCCGTTACCTTAGCAACAAACTGCTCACTTTACTTAACAAAAGATTTCCATCCCCCCACTCTGCCAAACTGGATTTAGCAAAAGGGGGATAGGACTTGCAATCTCCTAATATGTATCTTTAGTTGTCCTTGTTGGTAATCATATTTACCCCCGGTACCCCAACTTCTGTGTCTCATTACCCCAAAATGTCTGTGTTGCCCCTCTGCCCCCATGACACTCACCTAACATTCTAATCTCTATGATAGGGTGCGAGTCTTTTCCTGCTTGTTATGAATGGCTATGTGGTGTATTCTGGTGAAGTTTATATATATAATTTAGTTTGGCAAGTGCACAGTTCAATCCCCCAGAGTAGATTCCCCCCCCCCCCAATTGCACAGAAAAAAACCTCCTTTCATACAGGCATTTTTTGGGGTAAATTGAGTAGCAAAGTCAATACAGTGTAATGGTTTAAGACTCTGTGCTTCAGTTTGGTAGGTGCACAGCTCAATCCCCCAAAGTAGCTTCCCCCCCCCTTTCATTCCACAGAAAAAAATCCTTTCATACAAGGCTTTTTCTTTTTTTATGAGTGGAACACCAGGATCAGTACAGTGTAGTGGTTTAAAGCACTGTGCGTGCTTCAGTTTGATAGGTGCACGGCTCAATCCCCGAAAGTAGTGAGGTGATGGAGTCCTCTCAGAATCAACATAATTCAGTCAGTTATCAGGCTCAAAACATTTCTGGGGAAAGTGGAAGTAAATCTAGAGCCAAACCCTGGACCAATAAAGAAACACTTGCCTTTGTTCGATTGTGGGGAGATAGAAGTGTGCAGCTTGCTTTGAAGTCATACAGAAATGAAAATGTATTTAGACAGATATCTCTAAACATGCAGAAGCAGGGGTTTAATAGAGACTTCCAGCAGTGTAGACAGAGGGCAAAAGATTTAAAACAGGGTTATAAAGAGATTTGTGACCATCAAAGTAGATCTGGAAGAGGAAAACGAACTATGCCCTTCATGAATGAGTTATCAGCTATTTTCCACAAAGATCATGCTTTAGAAGCAGAGGCAGTGGTTGGGAATTATGAAAATCAGACGAGAAGACAGATCTTTTTCCAGATGAATACTGCATGCAACAGGCATTTGAAAAGCAAAAATAGGGTAATTTCAGACATGATGCGCTCCCGAGTCACCACAGTGGAGTCCCAACCGTGGCGAGCCGGCCAACCCCCTCCCGTGGTCTAGGAAAGCCCCAAACAGACGTGACGGGAGCAGGACCACAGCAAGGAAATGGATGGCCGGACCACAGCCCAGGGCAGTACAACAGACATTACGCCAATTACAGACTGTGGTCAGAACACCCAGAAGCCACCGGGGCGGGGTGGGACACAGACATGGCCGACAGAGGGCAAACAAAGCCAAAAGTGCCAAAAGGCAATGCCCACACAAGGGAAATGGGAAGGGAGGGAGAGGAGGGAGAAGTGTGGCAGAGCCAAGCACACACAACAGGGACCAGGAAGCCACGGACACAGCAGAACACAAAACTCACACACACGCCCAGGTGCAAACACACCCAAATGGGAAAGGAAGGAAGGGGGGAGCACACCAGGAAGGCCAACACACACAACACCACAGACATGTGGGGCCCCGGGACAAGGAAATGGAAGGGACCAGGCCAGGCACAGTCCAGGACATGGTGAAAGGCACCCAGAACCCCACTGACAGCACAGGCAGCATGGGGCACCCAACAGTAATACAGGTAGCACAAGTCACAGGGGTCCCCACGAGGACGGAGCAGGATTACAGGGGGAGGGCAACCAAGACTGGTCCGAGGCAGTTCCATATGGCAGGGATCCCCCTCGCTGATAAAAAGGCACGACCAGGGATGGAGGCGAGCTGGAACTGGAGTGCAGCACATGCAGCCCCCCCCCCCCCCCGCCCCAGAGGAAGCCAGGAGGCGCTGTCCAGGGGCCCCAGACCTGCACAGTCACGGAGGCACCCGGGGGGGGCAGGTCACGGGCACAGGTAAGCGGGCGGCCGTGCAAGGGATGACAACACCATGGGGAGAGCCGGTAGCAGTGACAGGCAGCAGGAACCAGCCATGAAGAGGAACCGGGCACCACACGCAGCGAAGGCCAGGGGGTGCCCGTGGAGGGGGCACAGCGACACAGGCGAGCGAAACTGAGGCAACAGACCCAGCCAGAACAGCAGCAAGTCCGGGAAGGCACGGAGCGAGCAGCCAGTGCCCCGAGCCAGCAGGTAGGAGCAGGGAGCACACGGTGGGGCTGTCATCCATGGCAGTAATACACAGGGGGCCTCACAGCCAGCTGCATGGGGTCACGAAGGGGGCTGGGGCAGGGTGGCCCACCAGATGCATGTAGTGGGGCCACTGAAGCATGCCCTGGCGATAGCCCAGCCCTGCCATGTGGTGGGCAACGAGGTAGTAGGCCTCAAACGGATCCGGGACAGTGAGCCCAACCTGAACATCAGCACGGGATCACACAGCAGCCACCACCACCAACTCCAGTCTGGTGGGCTCCAACAACATGTAGTAAGCAGCAGGGGGCCAAGGCAGGTGCCCCAGATCCAACAGGCTGTAATACACTGCCCCGTGCAACTGCTGGAAGCCACGGGCCCCGTGGATGCAGCCAAACAAGAAAACAGCCAGGGCAGGGCCTCCCTCCTCCGGACAGGTTGTGAACCCAGCCAGTCTACACACCAAGAGGGCCGACACAGTCTCCACCAGGGACCACACTACATGTGAGCACCTCATCTCCAGAATGTGCCCATCGGGAAAGGGACGGAGGCCCAGAGGCTCCGCATGGAGCCAGTACTTGCGAGCGCTGGCCTCATAGACAAAGTAATGAAGGCCGGAGCTCAGACTCGCATAGGCACCAGAGAGGGTATCCAGGCAGCACAGGAGCAGTTGCATGGCCGGGGAATGCCAGAGGTCACATTAAAGCCATGGTCTCCCGGAAGGTCCAGCTATGGGGGTGCCAGACGATCCAAGGCGCAGGAGCCCCAGGGCAGCACAGTCGGCCATGGTCCAGCAGGCAGAGGGTCTGCCCAGCCAGGAAAGAGGGACCCCACGTTCCCATGTGAGCTGGGGAGGGAAGCAGGGGAGCTCCAAGGACACGCAATAAGCCCGCAGGCCGCAACATGGGACGACTAGCAAGCGATGCGTGGGGAGCAGACCCTACCGGAGGAAGCTCTAGGGGATTTTTTTTTAATCTCCCCTGCCCTATTGATTTTTGTATCCCGGGCCCTGTTTTAATATTTGAGCATGTATTTTTATATGTTTTAAATTGTTTATTGATTTTATTGTTGGAAGCCGCTCCGAGCTGTGTTCAGGAGGGACGGGGTATAAATCAAATCAATCAATAAATAAAAATAAATAAACAGAGCTGCAGGAACCGAGCGCACAGACAGTCCAGAAAACACTGATAGCAGAGAGGTTATGACAACAGGCTGCGGACATCATGGATGGGCGCATGCGGGCCTGGGGCATGAGCCCCCATGCTGGGAGCGCAGGTGCACCCAGGGGGGCGCCCTCAGCAGTTACACACTTGCTGCTGTCCAGCTGGCGGCAACTGGGCAGGCGAGGGCAGCCAATATGAGTGCGCTGGGGCCTGCCCCACAGGTGCAAGGGCGGGGCACGGAGCAGGGGGTGGGCCCAGAACCTGGGCATGTGAGCCGTGCACCGGACCGCACCATGGGCATGGTCCACCATGGACGCGGGCCAGAGAGGCGCAGGTTGACTGCACCTGGCCCTATATGTGGAGTGGCACCGGGCGCACACCGACCTCATGCGGCTCTCCACTGACCTGTTCCACCTGGGCACCCGCATCCGGGGGTGCCTAGCCAGGAGCGCTGTGGCCACCTGGCATGCCCACTATGGGGGACGGCACTCCCAGGCCAGGCTCAGGGCCCAGTGGGCACCCGGGGCCTACCAAAGTGCCCTGCCCCTTGCCCGAGGGCGGGCAGCTGCTCTTTGGGAGGCAGCCGGGAGACACCACTGGCGCCATGCAGCCATAGGACATGCTGCCATTCTTGCCATGCTCACGCAATGGTGGCTCTGGGTCATGGACCGGGCACAGGAATGGTGGGCAGGGGCCCTGACACGGTGGGACGATGCAGCGTGGAGTGCACACTTCTGCATGGACAGGCGGTGCCTCCTGCGCCTTGCAGAGCTGTTGGCACCCTGGATGGAGTGGCTGCACACCTCCATGCACACCCCCATACCCGTGGTCCAGCGCGTGGCCATAGCTGTCTGGGCACTGGCAACACCAGATTCCTGCCGGTCCGTGGCGCAGCACTTCAATGTGGGACTGAGCACCGTCATGGGCATCCTCTGTGACTTCTGCAAGGCCATGGAGGGTATACTCCTGGACCGTGCGATCCAGCTTGTGGACCAGAAGGCTGTGCTGGCTGGGCTCGCGGCTGGCGGCTTCCCCAACTGCTTGGGCACTGTGGATGTCACCCACATCGAGCTCCTCTGGCGCCCCCAATGCGGATGCTGCAGAATACATCAACCAGCACGGGTACCATTCCCTGCAGCTCCAGGTGGTAGTGGACCACCGGGGTCCGTTCACTAACATCTTCATCGGCCACTCCGGCTGCAGTCACGATGTCCTGATACTCGTCATCTTGCCCCTCTATGCACGGATGTACCAGGGGGACTTTGCCAACATGAGGATGTCCAGGATCGAGAGGGGGGATGCCCCCTGCATCCTGGGTAACCCGGCCTATCCCCTCCTCCGCTGACTCATGGTGGAGGCGCTGTTCAATGCCCGGCTATGCCCTTCACGGACCGTGGTTGAGAGGGCCTTCGGTGCCCTCAAGCAGCGCTGGAGGTGCCTTGCTGGTCAAAGGGACTTCGCTGTGGAGACCTTGGCCCCCGTGATCGGTGCCTGCTGTGTCCTGCACAACATATGTGAGACCGATGGAGCCGCCTTGGCGTTCCCCATGCCCCAGCGGCCACCAGGATCCGTGCCGCTCTATGTGAATGCTGAGAATTCGAGGGAAAACTGCTAAGCCTAGCGGATCCACACTGTCCTGGCAAGGCAGATATCCAGTGATGCTGGGGCCTGAGCGTACTGCGCCAGTCCTGGGCCCCTTCCCGATACCGTGAATCACACAATAAAGTGGTTGGTTGTGTATACCCATGCATTTATTGACCGTTAGGTGCTCCCTACCCCACCCTACCTCCCTCACCCCGTCCCCTTCCCCCCATCCCTGCTCCTTCCTGGGCCATCCCCTGGCCCGCCATGCAGACGCCATNTTGTGTATACCCATGCATTTATTGACCGTTAGGGGCCCCCGTCCCTTCCCCCCTCCCCCTCCCCATTGCTCCCTACCCCACCCTACCTCCCTCACCCCGTCCCCTTCCCCCCATCCCTGCTCCTTCCTGGGCCATCCCCTGGCCCGCCATGCAGACGCCATGGAGCTCTGGGAGCTTCCCTCACCCCTGCTGTCAGTATCCCCAACCGTGTCCTGGGAGGCCTCCAGGTCCAGACCAGCCTGTGTGGTGGGGAGGGGGGGGCGGAAGCGGTGCTGGAGGGGCCCCCCTTGGTGGCTGCTGCCTCCGGAGGCTCAGTGGGACCAGGAGGCGGATGCATGGGCCCAGTGGCCATGCTGGTGGCTGGGGGGGGAGCGCCACGGGGGGAATCTGAGGCACTGGAGCCGGTATGGTACCGGGCAGAGTGATTGCCATGATGTAGGTGCTCATGGTCCCTGCATGCAGCAGCAGTGAGGTGCCAATATCCATGAACCAGTCCATCTTGAATGCGTGTGCTCCACTCCCAGCTGTTTGATGGCTTCATGTATTAGCCCCAACACCTCCATCTGCCTGGTGTGCTCCCTGCCTCTGTTCCAGCCACATTTCCACCACCAGCTGCTGGTCATTGGCCTCCACGTGCTGCAGGGCCCTATCTGTGGCTACCTTCATGCGGTCGATGGCAGCAATCATCCGCTCCCCCTGTTCCATGCTGGTCTGGACGATCTCCTTGGCCAGTTCCTCCCTCCGTTGCCTTACCCATGCCCTGTGCTCCCACATCCGCTGTGCCAGGGGCACAGGGTCGGCTGATGGGGGTGCTGCTGGTTGCCCTGTTGGGGAGCCGATTGGAGACCCTTAGTCGAGCTCGGTCATGTGCCACCTGTCCTGGAGCGGTTCTGGGGGCGGTAACAGTTGTTCCCCCTCCCCTGGCTTGTGGTGGGCACGGTCCTCCCCCTTAGTGCCCCCCTGTGCCCTGCCTGTCCCCCCTTCCCACCCCTTCCCTGAGCCACTGGATGCACTGTACCAAGGCGGGGGGGACCCCGTGCTTCTCCCGCCCATCTGTGCCCTTGGTGCACCCCCGTTGGGCCCCCTCCCTGCTATGGTACCTCACCTTGGTCCTCCGGCTACTGCTGCAGCTGTTCCCTGCTGTCCCCATTGACTGGTGGTCCCGTGTGCCGGAGCGTGTGTGCACCTGATGGGGAACAGATGTGGGGGGTTCCATTACCCTTGCATGGGCCTGGACCCCGTCCCCCCCTCCACTCTCTGGCACTGGGTGCCAGTGCCCCCTGGTCAGCACTACCTGTCCCCCCTATTCTGTGCCCTGGCAGGTCCCCATGCTCCCCAACCCCCTTCCTGCATTCCCTGATTCCTGGGGGCTGCGGGGATGGGCCCGCATCCTGTGGGGGCCCCCCACCCCTGGGCGTGCACCCTATGGTGTGTTTGCTATCCCAACCGCTTGTCTACCCTCTATGTCCATCTCTGAGCCCTCCAGGGCCAGCCTCTCAGTGTGGCTGTGCTCCCCCTGCATCCACTGGCTGAGGGTGACCAGTGTTCCAGCCTCGGATCTACCTGAGTCAGACTGCGGGCATGAGCTCCCACTGCTGGTTTGTGAGGGGGGCCTGCTGCTCCCCAAGGTCTTGGGGTGTTCCTCTAGGTGGGCTAGGTCCCCGGAGTCGGTGCCTGCATGCGGGACTGCCAGGGGTGGGGGGCGACTATGGAGCCCTTCATGTGCAGGATGTGGTCCAGGGCCTCATAGTAGGGGGCGGTCCGTGCTCCGTGTCCGGACCGCCAGTTATTGTCCTTGATGGCCTTGTACCCCCTCTTCATCTCTTTGGCCTTGGAGCAGCATTAGGCCATGATCCTGAGGTGCCCCACCACGTCCATGTCCCGCACGATCTCCGTGAACACATGCTTATTCCTCTTGTTCATGGCAAGCTCCAGCTGGTGCTCAAGGGACCCCCGGATCCGGATAAAGTCCTGGGTCTCCTTGTGCCCCATTGCCCCCCTCGCTGGTACCGGAGTCTCCCATGTGTGCCCTACTCCTGCAATTCCTCCTGCTCCTCCTCCGCTTCCCCTCCACCGGTCTCCTCCGGGGGGTCCAACTCCCGGGCCCATTTCCGGGTCTGTGGGTCGGAAATGGGAGGGGGGTTAGTTGCCTCGGTCCTTCTGACCCACGGCTCACCTCCCTGCCCCCCTCCCACTGGACACCCTCCCTACATTCCTCTCTGCCGCTGTGCGGGCCCCCCTCACTCTCCTTACCTGTTTCCGGGGAGCCTCTGTACTCTGGCCGGTTGTCCCCTCTGGGGTGGCCTGTCCCGGCTGCTGCTGCTGCAGCTCCTCTGCCACCACCTCCTCCTCCCTTCCTCGCTTGCCCTCCACTCTCCTCACCCTTCCGCCTTGCTCCATCCCACCACGTTCCCCTGCTTCTGTGTGCCCTTTAAATCTCCCTCCCCGTTCTGTGTGTTGCTCATTGCCTGACAGAAATGCTGCGTACTTTTGCCATGGATGGGGATCATTTTGTTTGATCCCGGCTGGTGGTTGCTGTTCAGTCATTATTTTTGGCGGTTTCCCAGTGGGAATCGCTTTGACCATGATTCCAGGGATGGTCCCGTCCCGACCTCCAGAACCGTGGTTGGCTTTGGCCTCTACGGGTGATTGACTGTGGTGAACATCTGGATGCCGCTGATTAGACATTCAGGGCTCTTTGGCCCCGCCACAGGATTGAGTGTAGTTCACTGTGGTTGACTGTGATCTCATAACGTCTGAAATTACCCATGCATGCAGCAGGAAAGCCAACCAATTGTTCAGGACAACTTCCAGGATGAGGGATTTATGTTGAGACTAGATAGTAATCAACAGTCAATGCCTATCCTTGCTTAGGACTCTGATGCTACTGATGTACAGGAGGAACTGTTTGAAAACATTGCCCATCACAATCAGGAGAATCTTGAAGCTGGAGTGGTACCTGAAACAGGTTAGTTGAGTTCACTTTATTTCATTCTAGTTACCAGAGATCATTTTTGGAGGGCCACATACAAAGATTATAGGGCATCAGTATGAGAGGGGAATGAATGTATTATAGAATTTCCTTGTAATGTTATGGTGGGCTCTATATATTTAATGAGGGTTGTGAGGTACCTTTGGTATTCAAAAATGGTTTATTATTGTGAATGTTTTTGTGAATGTTTTTTTTATCTTTCTTTTTTTAATTTAACTTGATCTAATATCACAGAAATCATTTTCTTTACATGCAGTTTCTAATGAGGTTCCAGAATTCCTTGGACATGGTGAAGAATTAGAACAAGAGGCAGAACAGCTGCAGCAGCAGTCTGAGGAAGTCCATCCCCAAACAGGAGCAGATCGGGCGTGTTCACACCGTGCCCACCGGAGGTTGAGGCGTGAGGACCTTGCAGAGCGTCTGGTAACTGAAGAAGGGAGGCATGCAGACTATCTTTACCAGTCCATAGACAATCTTTTGGAGGAGGAGACGTCTCTCCTAAAAAAAGAACAAGAATTAAGAAACAACATGCACTAGTCTGACAGGCAGTTCTTTGAGGGATTACTAGATCGCACAGAAAGTCTGGCAAAATGTGGGTGAACAGGTTATACGAGGCCAATACAGGATGGAGCGGTTCCTTAACAGGCAGGAGGACCTTGCTAGAGAATGTTGTGAGGAATTTAGAAGGTCTTCATAATCTGTCCAGAGGCTAGCATGGAGGATTATGTAGAATAATGTTGATGCTCATAATGCAAGTTTGCCAAGAATAGATTGATAATAATGAGCCTACAGCTGTAGTAGATCAAACACACTTCCCTATTTTTTCTCGTGATACAGAGCTGCCTTTTGTTAGCAAGAGACCCCCTTCCACACGTGACTATTGGGGGGTCGGTACCCCAATATACACTCAATTATTCAATTTAGGGAAATTAGCCAAATTAGTCGAACAAGGGGTCCCCACGTGCCACAAGGATCAGTATAAGGTTCAATACGTGCTACAGTCAGGTTATGTGCCCTCTCCAAAAGTAGAGAAATAGAGGGAGACAAATGTTTAATGAAAAGGGAATGTTTATTTCAAAGGGACATCAAAGAGAACACACAATAAGATACACACACACACACACATATACTAATCAATATAGCCCCGGTCTGGCTGATGGTTTACAGGGGAAGCACAAGCGTCGACGGGGGAAATGAAACTAATATGGGGGGTGAGGAAGGGGGGTACCGGAGAGACACACAGAGCGAGAGTGGGAAAGAGAGAGAGAGAAGCAGGAGGAGAAGTCAGGACCAATGGTTACCTTTCCTTGCCATTGAAAAGGGGACAGGCGGCCCGTGGATCCAGCGAAGTTTGGGGATGAAGGGAAGGGGCAGACCAAAGTCTGGGAGACCCCTTAAGATACAGACCCGCACGGAGGGACTCGCACATGTTTGCATCCAAAGCTTTCTCAAATTCAGAGGGGGAGTGAGGAGCAGTTATAGGGCTTAGGATAAAGGATTTGGGATAAACTCAGGGGTGCCACAATAGGCTCATAGGGAGGATAAAAGGGATTCCAGGTGTTGGTCCAAACAAAACAAAGGGAAGATGCATATGGTGGCTGAGGAGACAAAGAACACAATTGAGCACAAAAGGAGAGGGGCCTGTGTGTGTGTCCAGGCACAACAAAGGGAGGATGCATAAGGTAAACAGACTGGGGCTGAGGAGATAAAAGACACATCTGGGCATGAAAGGAAAAAGGTTTTCAGGTGATTTGGGGATGGAAGGGAATCATGAGGGGAGCCCTAGGCTGAAGGGCGATTTCCACCTATCGGGCGTGGGGGCATTGACTTGTGTGAGGCAAACATAGGGTGTTCTAAATTTCCATGCCTTTGAAGCCATTGCTAGTCCAAGTTCTATTCACCAGTGGTTTCTTAAAACAGAGAGGAGGCCCCTTTCTTAACTGCCCCATACTTATTCAGGGCTTTCTTCACTTAATCACCTTTTCCAAGGGCAGACTGGTTTTTGCATGAAGGGGCCTTTCCCCTTTGCATGAAGGGGCCTTTCCCCTTTGCGGCTCCTTTGCGGCTCGGCCCTGACTCCGCTCGGGCTCTCCAATGCCCACCAACCCATGTCCCAAGTGGCCTTGCCGAACATGGGGGGGGGCTGTCTTTTGGGGGAGAATTCTGCGTCTCTGGCAACACTTTGCAGGCTGTAAATTCTTTTAATGAATTGCATGAGATGTCAGCTAATGAGTCAGCTGTCTTGCCATCAAAATCTGCTGTTAGGAGAACAGAAAAGTTTAGAGTGACTAAAAAAAAACCTGATGCTCAGACTGCACGTTTGCAAATAGCAGATAACAATCAGACTAGAGCTGTAGTAGGACATAAGCACTTCCCTATTGTTTCTTGTGATATAGAATTGGCTATGCATGCTGTAAATTCTGTTAATAAAGTGCAAGCGATGTCAGCTAAGGAATCTGCTGCCTTGCTATCAAAATCTGCTGTTAGAAGAACAGAAAGGGTTAGAGTGCTTTAAAAAAAAACCAGATTATTAGGTTATTACTGTAATTACTGTTATTACTGACAAATATAAAATTGAAAAACTCATTTTCAAGTACTTCATTTACTTTAGTGGACAAAGTGGAGAATGGTTACTTTTTCTGTAATTAGTTTGTCATTCTTACTTATTCAATATGTATTTTCTGTTACTGTATAGCATTATTCGCTTAATTATTACATAGGGGAATTCAAATTAAAGGGATATCTGAGTTATAGTCCATTAAATGCTTAATATTTCAGAGCATTATTTAAAAAGAGTTAAATATGTGGCTGCATTCAAATACCTTTTGTTAGAAGTTTTAAATTAATTTGAATTTTGAATCTTTAAAAAAGTGCTTTAGAATTGTTTCTAATTTGAAAAATATAAAGTGAGAAATGTATGTCACTGTGTGCCTTCACTATGCTACCTGATCTGAACCTCATGCAGTGTCTCATATGTTTGCCTAGCAGCGAGGATGATTATGGGAACCTTCATCCACCCTGTCATGCAATCAATTCCAGTCTCTCAACATGCCTATAATAACATTTTGAAGAGTTGAGATTGGAAACTTGTCATGTGTTTGAACATATATTCAATGTTCCATCCCTGGTGGCGTTGCTGAGCGGGCTCCAAGCTCCGGGCTTGCTGCTCTACCGGCCTCTGACAGTCACCTGGAGGGAGAAAGACAAAGACCTGTGAGTGGCTGCTGCCACTCGCTCCTCCCCTCCCAGCTGCTTAAAAACAATGTGCCGGCGGCTGCAGGGCCGACGGTCTCAGCCAAAGGGTGCAGCCCTTTGGGGCCCTTCAGGGTATGAAGGGGAAAGAGGGGGCAGCCTTTGAGGCAGGGGTGAAGGACGCTGGACTAATGGTTTTCTTTTTTGAGCTAATTTAGGGTATTTTCAGACGTTACAAGATCACGCTCAACCACAGTGAACCACGCTCAACCCCGTGGCAGGGCCAAAGGGCCCTGAACATCTGTTCGGCACGCGCCAAATGTTCATCATGCTCAATACCCACATGGGGTCAGTTTCAACCACGCTTCCCGGGCTAGCTGGGGGAATATCCCGGGAAGCGTGGTCAAACAGACCCCCACTGGGAACCAACGAAAAGTAACATCTGGACGCCAATCCCTGGGCGGAACCAAATGAAACGAGCCCCAGCCGGGGACAAGGCACGCTGCGTCGCTGCTGGGCAACCGGCAACAACACAACCACCGGAGGGAGAT
>QEPC01003065.1:0-19461 GCA_003113815.1 Sphenodon punctatus | reverse complement strand
AATCCAAGCACGTGCACCTGAGACCTCGCAACTTTGTGAATGTTACACTCCTTGTCTCTCCCTCTGTTCCCCTTCCTTTGTCTTTCCCCCACCCTTGTCTCTCATATTGTAAGCCCTAAAGCAGGGACCATGTCTATTCAATTACTTTGTAAAGCACCAGGTACATTGCTGTTGCTATATAAATGCTTGTTAATAATAATAATAATGATGATGATTTGGGTTGCTCTTCGTTTCAGAGAGATCACCCAAACATGATCCTGAGGGTCCTTTATGCTACGAGAGAGTCCCTGTGGGTCATGGGGGAACATGTGGTCCGAGCAGGGCTAATAGCCAGTGGCCGCCAGCAATGGCGGCCAGCAGGCCCCTTGTCACACTCCCCTGAGGGAAAGGCAAGGACGCGGGGACGTTTTGCACTCCCGCTGCAGCAAGTTTGCTGCAGCGGGAAGCAGTTCAGGGAATCGCAACAACAGGAACATAGGCCGGGCCCAGCCAGGGTTGCCGTGGCAATGGGCTGCCGGCCAACCTGGTGGAGTGGCATGGAGGGCCCTCCCCCAAAGGGGAGGAGCTTCACCACCGGCTCGGGTGGCTACCTCGTCATTCGGTGAGGGAGCCTGGAGCCGACAGCAGCAGCGGCGCAGTGTGCAAGCCAAAGTCTTTGCCCCCCCACCCCCTCCCCTCCATTGAGTGAGGAGGGTGTTAGCACTTGGTGCAGCAAGTGATTGGCGGCCCGAACGAAGCTCTCCTCATGCCCCACATACGCACAGAGGTCGGTGATGGGCCTCGGCCCACCCCACCCCCTAAATAGTGAGGAAAAGGGCCAACAACTAGCAGTGGGTCGGTCACAGGGAGCCCTGGTGGGACTGGGAGAAGGGAGTTGGGGGCCAAGGCCAGCAGGATGGGGAAGGCCAGGAAGAAGAGCCAGCCCAGCCCGGTCCTGCAGCCTGTTCGCCCCTCAGAAGCGGCGGCACCTGCGGTGTCAGGGAGGGGCTGGGAACCTGCCCAGCCCCCCATGAGCGAGAAGGGTGGGGAAGCGGCCCCATCCCTCCAGAAGCGGTTGGCAGGCTGTGAGACCCTGATGGCACAGATAGCAGCTGCGCGCCAGGGGCAGCCTCTATGGGCATGGACAGGGGCGTTAGCCTTCTCACAAGGGCAAGGCTCGGAGTGGTTTGAGCAAGGGGAAGGGAGAATACACCCCCCTGGCTGGACACGGGGCCCAGGGCTTGCCCAGGCCCGCCTGGGGAGTGTAAGGGAAAGTGCAGAAAGGGGCTCTGGGAAGGAAGTGCAGCAAGGGACTCTAGAAAAAGCCAAAGTATAGAAAGAGCTTTGCTTGCAGAAAAGTTGCAGACTAAAAAAAGAACTGTGCAGCTGGATAGCCTTGACGGCAGGAAACTGTAATAAGGAATGAACAGGATGAGGCTGGGAAGAAGAACATAACATGCACAGAAAAGATAGTGAAGCAACTAGTGATGTAACCCATAGCCTTGCTTTGACTAGACAAAGGAACAATAGAAATGATGCATGGCAAGTGGAAAAACCCAGCTTTCAACCTGTATTGAGCATGTGTGAAATATGCTTCTGTAGTTTGGTATAAAAGCTTATGGGGGCAGTCCCAAAAGCTAGCTCTCCTTTGTAGAGTCTGCTAACGCGTTAGCACTCAATAAACTGGATTACATTTTACCCTGACTCTGTGTACTGCCTCGAATTGGTGAGCCCACCCGAACCCAGTGGATTCAAGGGGAAAATCCACAACAGGAGCCTCTGAGTAAATCACGGCTCCCGGGCCTTACACAGGGCCACTGGCTGAGGCCTTGGTTTCCCCGCCTGGAGAACCTAGGCGGGAGGGCAGGAGGATGGTACAACTGCCCAGATACCAGGAGGGTGCCTCGCCTCCTCCCATTCCTATGCTCAGGGGGCAGGAGCAGCCCGCGGAGATGGGGACTGCAGGGGTGGCACAGGAGTTGGGCCCACCAGTGGAAGCGCTGGAAGAGGCGGGAGCGGACCCGGTTCTGCATCAGGTGCCCCCCTGCTGGAGAGATGGGTGGAAGGGGGCACCCTGTCCCCCTAACAGGAATGTCGCCACGGCAGCGCAAGGGGCGGAAGAAGAAGGAAGGGAGCAAGAGGATCCAGACACAATCAGGCAGATCTAGGTGTTGGAGCGCGGACTACAGACTATGGCTGATGGCTACCAGCCCCTGTTGCCACCACCAGAACCACATCCCGCAACCTCAGTTTATTCAGGTACAGGAGCAACAGGGGTGGCCGGGTACCCACCCGGGCCAGCCCAGCCTCCACCTTACCAAGCTGCAGGGGCAGGGGGGCCATTTCCAGTGTGGATGGCCAGCACCCCGATGGCTTCCCAAGAGGGGTCGCTGGGGAGTGCAGCCCACTGGGGGGGAGCACCCAGCAGCATGTCAGGGTTTGCAACATCGTCGGGGGTGGGCAATGAGACACCCTGCCTCTAGTGGAATGGAGCTTTGGTATCTGCATCAGGGCTGGGAACCCCCTCCACCTGGGGTGCAGGGGGTGCAGGCCCCCACCGCAGCAATGGGGTGGGACCACGCACATTGGGGGTGAGCCAGTGCCTTATGGAGCGCAAGCCCTCCAGATCTGGGCCTATCCTGGGGGTCAACCTGGGTGCATGAGTCAAGGGGCATGCCCTCTTCCGCCTATGGGTGGGAGATGCATGGATGTTTCGGCCCCGTTAGGTAAGCACTTATTGCAGCCCACAAGGGAGAAGATATGGCGGGGCAAATACATTGATATCTTTGCCCTTTTGTTCCCGGACCCAATCCCTGATCCGAGCAATAGGGACGATAAGAAGGACAAAGAGCAGTTTCGCTGCCCCAAAGCTGATAGGAATTGGGCAAATTGGACCTTGGCCGTCTCAATTTATCAGGGGGTAATAATCCAGGTTTACCCAGACAGGGCATATGCCTTGATGAAGTATGCGGACATAGTCCATCATGCCTATGACACAGGCCCCCCCTGGGAAATGACAAAATACCTCGACATCGAGCGCCCTACACACTGGGTCTTCGGTGGGATATTCATGCACATGCTCTATGGCTCAATTGCATGAGCGATTCCGCCATAGCATCAAGGGCAGACAGTGGGCGGGTTGCCCCCACCAATGACCGCTTTCGGAGCAAGGGCCACGCAAGGCCCAAAGCACCAGGGGGGCCCAATGTTGGGAATTCGCACGCTCTGGTAATTGCGGCCGCAGTGGATGCAAGTTCCAGCACGCATGCGCCATTTGTGGTGGGTACTATGCCACGACGGCGTGTAACAAGGAAAGGCAACCATGGACGAAAGGGAAGAGCCAGCCGGGCCTGCAAGGCAAAGGGTAGCCAGGGTGGCCCCGTTGGGGGGGGGGAATTTGGGAAAGGGCCCCAACCCCAGTTAAAGTGGAGATGTTGGAAAGGGCATTAAGGGACCACCCAAATAAGGAGGAGATAGTTTATATAGTGGGCGGTTTTCACGAGGGGTTCAGGATTCCAGCAATAGGGGTACAACAGAAAGCAGCAGTAGCTCCTAATCTCAGATCGGTGCTAAGAATGAAGAGAGTGGTAGAAGCCAAACTGGAGAACTGACTGCTGCCGGTTCACCTGGAGAGTTTTCATCTCCTGGGCTTTCATTTTCAAGGCCAGTCCTATTTCAACCAGGCCATGCCGATGGGCTGTTCAATTTCATGCTCCATGTTTGAGCGCTTCAGTTCCATGGTCAAATGGGCAGTATGGCAGCGGGTGAAAGGGGGGGAAATGACAAAATACCTCGATGACTTCCTCTTCATTGGCAGAACGGGGACAAGGGAGTGTGTTGGGCTGATGGAGACATTCCAAGGGGTGGCTGACGAAATGGGGATTTCGTTGGCCCTGGAGAAAACGAAGGGTCCCGCAACCTCTCTCATGTACCTGGGTATAGAAATCAACATGGTGAGGGCCCTCTCTTGCCTCCCTAAGGATAAGCTGGATTCCTTGCGGGATAAAATAGCTGGCTGCTACGCCGCAGCTAAGGTCACAGTAAGGGAGTTGAAGTCCTTGGTGGGGAGCCTTAATTTCGCGTGCAGAGTGGTGGCACCTGGCCAAGCATTCCTAACACGCCTGTATTGTAAGCTGAAAGAGAACCCCCCTGCACACTATCATATAAGGGTCATGGGGGAGATGAGAAGTGACCTCCGGATCTGGGTGGAATTCCTGGATGGGTACAATGGGATTAGCCCCCAGCACTGTGGAGCCTTGTATCCTAGAGCTGTACAACGTCATTCTGGGATCTTTGACAGCGTGAACCTGGGCAGCATACATGAGGGCCTTCCGTGAATTCCAGGAATTTCGAGTGCAAGAGGGCTGGGGAATGGGCTTCCCTATCCCCAAAGCACACATTACAGTTCGCACTAGCATTGAGGTGCCGGGGGGGGGGGGGGGGGGTTTGGCTGTGGGCACCATTGCTGGTAAACTGTCAGCATTGGGGTTTATGAGTGGCCTTGATGGTTCCTCCCCACCCTGACCGAGGGTTTTTCTGCCGCAGAATGTTGGAGAGTTGGTCGCGAGAGCAGGCTAGGGTGCTGGATAGTAGGGCCCCAATTATGCCCGCCCTCCTCCTTAGGATAATAAATGCCCTTAACTATGTTTGTTTAAACTCTTTTGAAGTGTTATTGTTTGCAGCAGTTTTCAAGTTAGCCTTTTTTGGAGTCTTTCGAGTTAGCAAGGTCGTAGCTGAGTCCAGGCGGGATTCCTCAGGGCGAGCTCTTTCCATCGATGACGTAAGGTTGGGCGGCGACACGCTCCGCTTGCACCTGCATTGGTCCAAAATGGATCAGTGGGGCAGGGGCCACGTGGTGACCTTGCATAGGGCAGGCTCTCCAGAACTGTACCCTATTCAACCAATTGAAGAGTACAGTAGGGTCTGACCGCCATTAGCTGGCCCCATTTTTAGGCACAGCCAAGGCCCCCCCCCATGACACAATACCAGTTCACTGCTGTATTGAGGAGGACACTGTCCCACCTCGGTCTTCCACCCTTGGAATATGGTTCACACTTATTTTGTATTGGGACTGCATCCTTTGCAGCCGCAGTGAGCCTCCCTGAGCAGGGAATACGGGCAGTGGGGCGGTAGTGCTCTCGTGCATATCGCACGTATATTCGCATTCTGGTACGCTAAATATTTCTCTTCCATCTGTTCATTCAGGTGCAGTGAGGTTTCGCAACAGGAGTCTGGTGTGGATCATCAGTCACAGCCTGGTGTGATGGGCTGTGACGGCTGCGGGCCAGACTCAATGGGGAACCTAGCTGGGATTGGCGTACAGAGCCGAAATTCATTGGATGGGGAAGAGCGGCATGCGGTGGCATCAGTTACTCCCCACGCTTCAGGCGGTGGGGGCTAACAGGTCACCTGACATTTTATTTATTTATTAATATAAAATTTATATCCTGTCCCTCCTGCCCACAGGGCAGCAAACAATAGTATAAAAAACAATAAAACAATTTAAAACCATTAAAAATATACAATACAGGGAAAAAAAGACCCTCCCCCCCTACCCCTCGCCAAAAGCCTGGTGGAACAGTCAGGTCTTACATAAATGCTGAAATGACAGGAGAGTGGGAGCCAGCCAAGCCTTCTCCGGGAGAGAGTTCCACAGCACAGGGGCGACCACCGAAAAAGATCTAACATCGGTGGCCACCCACCTCACCTGGGGAACCTCCAAAAAGGCTCCCACGGATGATCTCAAGGGTCACATGGGCACATGGGGAGTGAGGCGATCCCGCAGATAGGTAGGATCGAGGCTGGGAAGGGTTTTAAAAGTTAAAACCAGCACCTTGAACCTGGCTCGGTGCTTTATAGGCAGCCAGTGCAGAACCCGGAGCATGGGTGTCATGTGCTCCCTGCAACCCAGCCCCGTAAGGAGACGGGCTGTGGCATTCTGCACCAGCTGCAGTCTCTGGACCAGCTTCTCGGGCAGCCCCATGTAGAGTGCATTGCAGTAATCCAGCCTCGAGGTGATGAAGGCATGGAGTCTGAGAGATACGGCCAAAGCTGCCGGACAAGATGTAATTGCCGAAACGCACTCCCCACCACAGCCACAACCTGAGATTCCAGGCTGAGCCATGAATCAAGGAGCACACCCAGACACCGCACTTGAGAGACCATGGGAGGGCGAACCCCCCACAACAAGGGGAGATTCAACCACCCCTAGGCCCCCCACCAACATCACCTCTATCTTGTCGAGTTTCAATTGCAGATGGCTCAAGCTCATCCAAGTCCCCACAGCTGACAGGCACTGGGAAAATAAGGAGACTGCATTACCTGGGTCGATGGAAAAGGAGAGGTAGAGCTGAGTGTCATCAACATACTGATGACACTGCATGCCCTGAAACACTCTCACGAACTCCCCTAACGACTGCATATAGATGTTAANGGGGGAAGACGTACACTCCCCCAAGACCACCCGGTGAGTTCTCCCGGCCAGGAGCAAACGAAACCAGTCCAAGACCGTTCCGCCAATCCCGGCACGGTCCTGCAGGTGAGTCACCAACACCTCATGATCGACACTGTCGGATGCAGCCGAAAGGTCTAGCAGGACCAGTAAGTTCTGACGATCCTGGTCCAATGCCAGACGGAGATCGTCAACCAAGGCTACTAAGGCCATCTCCGTACCATACCCAGGCCGAAACCCAGACTGGGAGGGATCAAGGAAACCAGTGCAGTCCAGATGTTCCTGCAGTGGTAATCCACTTGTGGGAGAATGACATACCTAGATTGATGGGGGTGGCCATGGTTGTTAACATCAGGGCCGATCTGCTAGAGTTGGAGTGAATTTTCCCCAGGACTACCATTGTATGGACAGGGAACAAAGTCCTGAGCCCCCGGAAGGTTGACAAAACCCAGCATAATATCAACAGGAGGTGGGGAAATGGCTTCACTCTAGGGGAGGAATAAGGATCTCTCATCATGGCATTACCCACAGGTCCCCTGAGCTTTATCGCCCGAATGGGATACACTTGTCGTCAGAAGGCAACAAACTTTATTTGGCCACTTTGAAGGCAAAGCTGGTGGAAATGTTATGTTAAGTTAGGTTAGGCTGGGTGGGAGTCAGGATCGTCCAATGTAAAATCGGTGGTCCCTTAGTGGCAGGGGTCCAGCACTGTTTGGTTTAAATAGTTAAGTAAATAGCATTTGGAGGCATCTCTTTAAGAGATGGAGAGGTGACAGCTGGCGCAAAAGCAGGGCATGGCAAGCGCGAGGGTCACATCCCGGGGAGAGGTGCCGGTCAGAAGGAGGGCAAGGACGAGCACGGTCCTCAATCCTTCGGCGCTGTATCCTTGCTCCAGTCCAGAAAGAACATCGTCCCCTTCAATCACAGCCTCGGGGCAGTGAGTGAAGGGGAGACGTGTTTTGGGCTGGTTCTGGAGGGCACAGCCAGGCCAAGCCCTCTTTTGGTTATGGTACTAAGAGTTATATCAGTAGGAGTGCTGGACCTGAATTGCTTAGAGGCAATTACCCCACTTAGCCTAATCAGAAATCGAATAAAGAGTGCGGCCTTTAAACCCCAACTTAGAGTACTTGTCTTATTCTGGGTGCGTCGGCAAAAAGTCGTCTTCCCCCCTACCGAACACCACCCACCCACCCTACCTAACAGGTATAGTGGGTGGGTGGTTAGTGGGTGGAGAGCGTCTTGTGTGAAAACGCCTTATTTTTAAGTTTTAGTTTAACTTAGAATGGTTAAGTTTGAGGCTTGAGAAATAATAAATACAATTGTATTACAAATTCAAAACACAACATATTTATTAATTTTTAGACTTATATAAAGAGAAGTAGAGCAACAATAACATTACAGCACAGTACAGAGGGACACTTAAATATGGAATTTTTGACACAGTGTTTAGGTTCTCTTTAACACATTTTTAACGCCTATGCTGGTTAGTTAAATTTATAATTATATTACAGTACTTTTAATAATTCAATATCTACATTTTGCAACATGAACAATGTGTACTTACTACAAAAAACAATAAATTGGTGTATTTCTAGGTAAAACCACCAAGAAAACATATTAAGAACATCACATATGCTTTCATGGATATAAAAGGATCCTTTTTTAGATACATGAAGCCCAATTTGAGATTAAAATTCATTATCAAATGATTTGTTTGTTTACAAGAATGAAAACATTTCCTTAACTATTTTACATAAAATCTTACATTAATGATATGTAGAAGATTCAGGAAAATGTCATGGTTCCTGAACCCTCCTAGCATCATCATAAATTTCATTATGCAGCTCATGTAACTCCTTATTGACAGCATCTCTAACTCTGCTTCCAATTCTTCTCTCAAGCTCTTCATCCTCATCTGAAAATAATAAGTCAATTATACACAGGAGGAGGTCGGTTCAAGAGACATTTGGATATTGGATATTTTGGATATTGTGAAAAATGCATGCACCTGCTACAACCAGGGGAGCATATTCTGTTCTTAAATCAAGCCTATTTAGTAAAGATCTCCAAGATCCTTTCAGCTGGCCCAAGGCCCTTTCAACCACTGTACGTACACTGCTGAGGTGGTAATTAAAAAAGAGTCTGTTGGGAGTGTGCTGTTTGCTATATGCAATCATGAGGAATGGGCACAAAGGATAGGCCGGATCACCCAAAATTACAGGTCTCATTTCAACTCCCTCTATGAGTCTCATTTCTCGTGGGCCAAATTCACCCATACCTACGTAGCCTTGCATAAACAGTCAATCTCCTAAAAATCCATGCATCATGTGCACTACCCGCCCAGCCGGTAACAATGTGTGTAAAGTATCCTCTGTGGTCAACTAAAGCTTGTAAAGCTATACTAGTTCTGCCATGCCTATTAACAAATTCCTTGCCTGAGTCTGGAGGGCACAGAATGGGAATGTGGGATTCATCAATTGCTCCTATGCAGTTTGGAAATCCCATCTGCATGAATCCAGCCATCACCTCGTCTGGATTCACCAGCTGGATTACTCTCTCAAGTAACATTTCCTTTAACACTAAGCATACTTCAACTAAAATTAACGAGGCAGTGGTCCTTCCAATGCCGAAAGAATGAGCTATGGATCTAAACCTATCTGGAGTAGCCAATTTCCATATAGCAACTGCAAGGCGTTTGTCAGGTGATATACAGCTTCTCATTGCAGTATCCTTTCTTTGCAGTTGTGGGCCAATAATTTCAAGTAGCTGATAGAAAACAGTTTTTGATATTCTAAAATTCTTTCTCCACTCCTCATCATTCAATTGCATTACTGTATTGTTCCACCAGTCCATTGATTTCTCCTTTACCCACAGAGTACGTATGGTTGGTTTGACTATAAAAGCAACTTCAACTGAAGCCTCAGAACCATCCAAAAGTAAAGAAACAACGCCCTTTATTAAAACTGCTCTTCGAGCCAAAGGACCATGTGGCATGAAATGTACAGGTCTGAGCCCATCCCTGAAGTTTCTGTCCCATAACCTTAGAATGTTTCTATTTCCAAAAGCTGGGATACTATAATAGCTATCTTCGACCACCATGATTGGTATTCAAATGAAAAGGATGAAATCACTTTTAGGGAGTCTTGTAACATCTTCCTTTGATATTCCAGGACATGAAGTGCAGAATGAATGTTTCTCCAGGGTGATACATCCATATTGTTCTTCTCATCAAGAGGGGGGGAGAGGGCGGAAATCAATACATAATGCACAAAATACAGACTTATTGTAGTTCTAAATTATTTTAGCAATTAACATGATTGCTCAAACGGGGTACGGAGGGAGATCAGAGCAGAGAGGTAGGGGGGAGAAAGGTTGTGAAGGGCTTTGTAGGTGAAGATGAGGAGCTTCTGCAGAATACGCTCAGGAAGGGGGAGCCAGTGGAGGGAGGAGAGGAGAGGCTGCACATGGTCAAAGTGACGGGCTAGGTGGATGATCCTGGCAGCAGAGCTTTGAACAGAGATGAGGGAAGCAAGGTGAGAGCGGGGAAGGCCAGCGAGGAGGAGGTTACAATAGTCAAGGCGTGAGATGACTAGGGCGTGGATGAGAGTTTAGGCAGAGGAGACAGACAGAAAAGGGCAGATCTTAACAAAGTTGTGGAGGGAGAAGCAGCAGGATTTGGCCACGGAGTCAATGTAGGGTTTGAAGGTGAGGTGCGGGTTGAAGATGAAGCCCAGGCTATGGGCTTGGGGGACAGGGAGGATGGAGACCCCGTCAATGGCAACTGATAGGGAAGAGGGAGATGAAGGATTGGGAGGGAAGATAAGGAGTTCAGTTTTCGCCATGTTCAGTTTGAGTTGGCATTGAGACATCCAGGTGGAGATATCGGAGAGAAAGTTGGTGAGGCGAGCTTGAACAGAGGGGGAGAGGGAAGGAGTGGAGAGATAGAGTTGAGTGTCGTCAGTGTATAGTTGGTACTGGAAACCGTGGGAGGCAATGAGTTTGCCTAGGCATAGGGTGTAGATAGGGAAGAGGAGAGGGCCAAGGACAGAGCCTTGGGGAACCCCGACCGAGAGGGGTAGGAGGAGGAGGGAGAGGAGTTAGGAAGAGATACATTGAAGGAGCGGTCAGAAAGGTAGGAGGAGAACCAGTCGAGGACAGAGTCCCGGAATCCAAGGGTATGAAGCGATTCAAGCAGGAGCAAGTGGTCAACAGTGTCGAAGGCAGCAGAGAGATCAAGGAGGACAAGAACAGAGTAAAGGAGGTTGGATTTAGCCACAAGATCATCACTGGTGATCTTAGCAAGAGCGGTTTCAGTGGAGTGAAGGGGGCAGAAGCCAGATTGGAGGAGGTCAAGGGAGGAGTTGGCGGAGAGGAGGTCGAGGCAACGGGAGTAGACAACCTGTTCAAGGTGTTTGTAAGCAAAAGGGAGGAGTGAGACAGGATGGTATTTAGAGGGTTCAGAGGGATCCAGAGTGGACTTTTTGAGGATGGGGGAGGCAGTGGCGTGTTTAAAGGCAGAGGGGAAGGAGCTGGTAGAGAGGGAGAGGTTGATGATATGCAGGAGGGGAGGGGTGACGGTGGAAGCAGTGGAAGTCAGGAGGCAAGAAGGAATGGGGTCCAGGGGGCACGTGGAGGGATTGGTGAGGCATGTAATAACAACTACCTAATTCCAATCTGTTCGCTATCCATTTTATCTATTTACATGGTTTGTGTGTTTGGCTTTTTCTGTTAATTACTTATAAACTTTTTGCAATTATTTCAGCATTTACTCTAGTTTTGTGGTTCTGTCATTTCAGTAATATGATGTAAGAAAAATGACCCCTAAAATTCAAAATGAACAAACCCAAATACTCCAAACTAAATACATTTCAAACATAATACTGTTATTATGACTTTCATTTTAAATAATAAAAATAATATTACTAAACTTTTTTTTTTTTTTAAAAAAGAGGGGGAATTGAAGCTTCATCTTTCAAGTGACTTTGGTGACACACAGAGCTTTAAGCCACTATGCTATTTGTTAATAGGATTGCTAAAGGAACACTTATTTTATGGTCCTCAATTAAGCCAGCTACCCATAATTTTTAGGTACATTTAAGTGAACAAAGTACAGAAGTTAGTTTCACATGCAAAAAATAAATATACCACCCATTTCAGCACCAGCAGTTACCATCAGGGCTTAATTTGGGGGGGGGGGGGGCTTGCCAGGGCTTAGCCCTAGCGATTAAATTCAAAGGGTGTGGGCACTGAGCCCCAGGAAATATTCTTAACAAGCCTGTGCACACAGAAATGTGACCGGCCAGGGAAAGGCTGATATTTGGTGTGGTTTTGGGTTTGTTTTTTTTAAATGACATGTCACCTCAGTCTAAATAGATGTAAGGAACTTTTAATCCTCATAACCTTTCTAAAACATATTTTAAAAATCTTTCTAAAACATATTTGAACATATAGGATGTGGGGAATAGTAATTTTTTTAAAATGCCAAGGCTACTGGAGACCTCAGGAATCAAACCAGCAGCCTTACAACCTTTTTGCGTTGGGCAGTACACTAAACCATTATACCACAGTACTGCTAGTGCTAATACTTGAAAATAACATAGAGCCTTCCATATGTGTACTGAAACGTATGTGGCAAAACATTTCAAGTAACTTCCTCACATGACCAGCTCCTTAGGCGGGGATTGGGGGAGAATGGGAACCCCGTAAATAGCTCTGAGCAGCTATTCTAGCCTACAAGAAGTGAGCTCACGAGGCTGGAGTGAGTAAACTGCCGTTTATTCTTATTGCGGGTACATTTTGGGATTCATGTCTCCAGAGTTTTGGTTACTGAAGAGAGCATAATTGTGTCCGTGCCCCGCGTATGCAAATGAGTGCCTGGTCTAATTAGGCTCAGCAGTATTAGAGGGATGAGTAAAAACCTGAGAGCTGTCATCAGTCATTATTTTAATACTTCACAGAATTCCCACCCTCAGGAGAGAGAGAGACGGTAAGGTTTTGTCAGCAGGAGAACTCTCCAGGGAAGGGGTGAGCACGGAAGGAACATACGTCTCAGAGAGCTAAAGAAATAAACTTTAGTCACAGACACCATTCACGCAAATAACAGAGTTTCAAAAGAAACTTGCAGAGTCATTGGTTAGCTGCCAGACACCCACCTCGATAACTGAAGAGAACACTACAGAGAGAGTGAATGTAGTAACATAAGCCACAAGCAATAACAATGGACACCCTCAGCCAAACAAACGTAAGTGAGCTCACTGCTACTGAGCTGACAGCTTTAGAAAAAAACGCCCAAACATTCCCTGATGGTAATTGGCCCATTCCCCTGTCAATCAATGATTCCTTCATTCATGCACACAGCACCCACCCACTCAGAAATGGCGAGATGGCGGATGGGATTACATCCGGGTTTCCCTCGGTGGATAGCTGAGACACAGTAAGGTATTAAACACCCAGTGCCCCTCAAAATCTGTACATGTCTAAATATGAACCTCCTTTGAACACGGGGTCCAAACCAGTGTCCTGGGGAATTCTAAGCACACATTAGCCACCCATCCTCGTTACTTCTAAAGATGCTGCATGTGTGTGGGGTGCCCAGTCTCATGGGCTCTGACACATCGACACCTAGGATAGTTCCACCCCTGCAAGCCTCACACCACTCGCCTGCTGCTCTTTCCAACTCAGCAGAGAATGGACCCAGGCTGCATGGATTACTTACCAAAGGCAGATGTTCCTCAGCTAGCTCTGAGCGCTCGTCCATGTGCTGCTTGATTATGCCTAAACACACAACAGAAAGCACAGTTCCCCACTGAGTGCATATGAGTGAATGACATCAGCCCCAAGCAACCGTCTGCTCTCTCCTATTCAGGGCCTTGGGCAGGACTCTAGACCAGAGGGGGCCACCTGTGCTGCGGTATACAGAAAAGGGAAACAGATAATTTATTTAGAAAGCGTATTTAAATAAAAAAGTAATTTGCTGTAAGGTGTCAGATCTCCACTTGGTCTGAGCACAGGTGTTGGAGCCAGGAACAAGTGAACATAGCCTCCCTTTGATGCCTGAAGCACACACAATAGAAAACACAAAGAGTGTCACCCTCCTGCCCCTTGAGTGCACAAGAGTTAAATCTTTTGGGCAAATGCAATGCCTTGACTAGGGGGGAAAGGGTGCCGCACCCTTTCCCTGTGCGTGCCCATGGAGCTTCTCCCCACGAGTGTTCCAGGGCAAGGCAGAACAGCAGCCCAAGGTTCCCTTGAATAAGCCAGGACTCTGTGTTAGCATACTAGGTGAGAAGGAGAGGTATATGCCTCCCTGTTCTTAAGTAGCAGCAAAAAAAAACAACCCTGCCAGTTGTTGTCTTCCTGAGAACTGCTAGCTAGGTATTTCTGCTCCTCCATATGTCGGTGTTGCCCTTAGGTTGCTGTGTCCAGGCAAATCTCCTTTCCTCCTGGAGGAGATGAGTTCATAGTTCTTTCTCCTAGAATAAATCCAGCAGCCCCTGTGATGGTTGACCGTTCTGTTTCTGAGGAGTGCCGAGTGACTCTTTGCATTTGCCTTCCATTCCTGGGACATCGGGAGCTGCAAATGACGGTGGAGAAACAGATTGAAAATCTGGATTGAAAATCTGGATCTTAAGTGGCTACTAAAGGATGTTTGCCGGCTCCTGGTGAGAGAGTTGTCTAGTCATCTCTCAGATTGTAAGCCCTAGGGGCAGGGACCGTGTCTATTTTATTACTTTGTAAAGTTCCAGGTACACTGCTGGCGCTATATAAATGTTTGTTAATAATAATAATAATAATAATAATCTTAGACTGGTATTGTGTCTGTGTGTGAGCACGTGTATGTGCAAGCATGTTAGTGGGTTGGGGGAGAGACAGGAGCGGGGGAGATATGCCAGGTAATGTATGAAGTAACGGGGTAAGACAGAAACAGGGGCAGTAAGATGTCAGGTGCCATCCCTGACCATGATCTGCCAACCATTTACTCCAGAATAGCCCCATAGAACTCTACAGGGCTTCAACACGGCTGCTCTGGAGAGAACAGTTTGTGGATCAAGGCCCTGACCTGTTTCTCATATTCTACCTTCTGTTGTCTCATTTCCAGATGGTTCATCCTGGCACCAGCCGACAATTGGGCTAAAAGCACGTTTAATGGCAAGGGCTCATTTGTGCTGCTGCTTCCCTCTAGGTGCATGACGACCCAAGGATGCTCAATGACTGCATTGAACCTTCCTTGGGCACACGAAGAGTCCCTGGCAGGATATCTGTGCAGCAGCAATTTGTTTAATGGGAGAGAAACCATGCCTGACGCTCCATTTTGGAGCTCCTGATGAAGGGAATAGCAAAGCTCCCATGGGGGGCAGGAGTGGAGCCTCTGCTTGGCTCAGCGTCGCCCTCCCACCCCCGTGTAAGATATAGATAATGGTACGGCACTGCCCTCCAGGCACGTTGTGAGGGATACATTGTTAACCTCTAGAAAGTACTTGGGACTGGGGGGGGAGGGGGGTGTCTCAAGATGGGAAAATGTATCATTGCTTAGCCTGGGGGTGGGGAAACTTTGATAATTAGTACAAGCTCTGAGTGTGCGGATTAGAGGAGGGGAAATGCTTAAGGTATGTGCTCAGGGTGGGGAAGTAAGGGTCCAGATCATGGATCTATACCGTGGATCCATCCCCTGTCCTTGAGTATGTGCTCTCATTTCTGGTCTCTTAACCTGAGCTCAGTCAACAGGGCTTGAAGGCAGGAACTGGGACCATGTGACGATAGAGAAAAAGAAGGGACACAGTCACACAGCACTGGGCAGGGTTTTAAAACTTTTTTTGCTGCTACTTAAGAAGCTTGGGGGAGTAGGTGAGTTTGTGGCCTCCTACATGGGGTGGCACTTTATTTTAGTGAACTTATAGGCCTTGTAGGAAGTATATGTGGATGTAATTATTGGATTCTATAGTATTGAAACTCACTCTACATGAGATCTACTCCTACATGGCTATAAGATTTTGCTATTTGAATATTGAGTTATAAATACCTTTCAGCCATATTGACAGATTATTGAGTTTTCTATCAATTTACCTTACAACTGCTTAGCTCTATTCAAGCATGTAGAGCTACAAAATGGGGATAGCCAGTTGGGTATAATTTTGGGAAACAATGGAGTGAGGTTTTTTTATGCTGTTTATTGAGATTCATTGTTTCTCTTTGTATCCTACAGATATATTTGCCACCCATGTGTTCATCACTTGGCAAGCTCCATAAATTTGTATAGTGTTTGTAGACTTCTACTTGTGTTGCTGATGAAAACCGGGCCATCCGGTTGGAAACATGTCATGTCCAACACAAAAACTGATTTGTTTATTTTGTAGAAAATAATTGATTGTGGAACTATACAGCTCCAACACAAAAATGGATTTGTTTATTTTGTAGAAAATAATAGATTGTGTAACCCATACAGCATATATGTATTCAATCTACAAGCAGAATACAGCTTGATATACATTGTATTGATATAAGAATAGTGTACTTTTGTCCATGGTGTGACAATAGTAAACATATTATTTTATCTTAATTCTTCTGGTGTAAATACTTTAAATCCACCCTCTTAGACCGACAGAATTTCATCTTCACCCGGAGATTCCTTGGTCTATTACAGGTGCTCACTGCAAATTCCAACCCAGATGATGTCCAATCTCTACTAATTGCAAAGAGGTTTCTAAAAAAAAACAATAAGCAGAGAGTGTAAAAGCTTCTTTTAAATGTGATGATGTAAATCACAATCCCTTCTTTAAGGAAGGTTATATCAAATGCAAAGTGACCATAAGAAATTTTAGGTAGCAAATAAATGGATGTATCTTTCTTAAATCCAAATGGAGGAGGGGTGATTACATAGCTGCTTTATAGCAATGAACTATCCTCTTCCAGGAGATAAAATGCAATCAGTGTGGTAGTTTTAACCTTGCAGAACTGCTTCCATGTGGTGTTATCTAGAGGAGATGCATTCCGCCAGAAATGAATTTAAGTCCTACCTCATCCCGTGCCCCGAAGGCGATATTGCCCAGGCCTCTGAATGCCATTTGGCTGACAGTTCTGTTCTCGTCATGTGAACCAAACATTGCAAGGCAGCTTTGAAGAGATTGTTCTTCCTCAGGATGGAATAGTTCATGAGCTACAATAAAGCAACAGATTTCTATAGACTGATTCTGCCTTTTGCTACATTAAGAAACTGTAACATGAGAGTCCCATCAAATGAACTAATAGTTCTTCAAACATCTTTTTTAGCCCAGGGCGAGATTGTTTTCTTAGAAACAGACAAGTCATTAATGGGTTAACAAGTAAGGACTCTCCAGCATAGAAATAAATTAGTGAAGGGATTTGACAGACAGTAATAAGATAATGAAGGGCATGGGGAAACTGAGGAGGGTACCACTATGTCCCCTTTCTTAGAATACAAGAGTGTGGGGATGCCCTACAGAACAACCAGGCAGCACATTCACAACCAACTAAAAGGTAGCACTTTTACATAAACTGAACAATTAATTTATGCAGTTCACTGCCGGGGGATGTTGTGAAGGCCAGTTGTACGACTGGGTTCAGAAGAGGATGAGATAAGTTCTGGGAGGGTAGTTCCATCAATAGTTAGTAGCCATGATGGCCAGTGGATGCAGTCTGTGACTGATAGAAACTGGGAAATGGATCGCTCCCTAGATGCCCTGCCTTAGGCCATTGTGGGATGGCCACTCTTGGAGACGGGATGACGAGACAGACCATTGGTGTATGGCTGTTCTGATCTTCTTAGATGAGATAGTTTTGTAATGAGAGTGAGGGGGTAGGATTTAGCTATGAATGCATTTGTATGTGGTTTCTAACATGGTCAGGCAACAGAATTGGGTGCATTCAGGAGCTCTTCTGAGCTATGCGCAAACCAGAAGGAGCTCCTGGTCAATTTAATCGCCAGTCGACTGGGACAGAAGAGATCCAGTAACAAACAGCTTGTCTCCCTCTTTCTTCCTTAGCAACACTAGTGGGTTGAGAGCAGGGCCAGCCTTAGCATTTGGAGGGCCTGGAGCAAAAATAAAATGACAGGTCTTCATGGCCACACCCCTTTAACAATGAGCAACCTGGTGTTGGCTTAAAAGAACAAAGTGTCATAAGCTTTTACATACACTCACGTGCTCACAGAGGCTTTCCCACACACACAAGATGTCTCTTCCCCACCCCCCAGCACACACTATACACACATGTCTGGCAGGGACAATTCAGGGATTGGCAAGTTACTCAAAGTGAGGGGAGGAAAGGCCACTTGGGGGCTGAGAGTCATGGGGAGAAGACTGCATAGAAATAGCCGATCCTGGGGCTTCAGGGCGCTGGACCCAAGACCACAAGGAATGACCTCCCTGTGTGGTCCCCTCTGACCACCAGGCCTGAGCTATGACTCCTACTAACCCTGCTTAAGGTTATCCCTGTTTGTGAGAATTGAAATGGGTAATGGCCCCAATCAAGGCCATTGGGCCTTCATTGACCTGGAACCATAGACCTGGAACCAACAAAGTCTTAGCTGATGCCCTGTCCCGATGTTACCTTAAGGGAGAGAAGCCAGAGAAGACCAAAGGTCCCATCCTCACTCCTGCGGTATTTGCTGCCACCCTTCCGTCTTGACAACAGCTTAATAGGGTAAGTCTGAGCAAATTGTCTAGACAGCCCTACCAGCAAAAGGAGGGTCTCTCTCTATTATCATCAAAGGTAGTTATTCCACCCAAATATAGACCGCACATCCTATGGGCTCACCATGATTCTCCGTTGACTGGTCATCCTGGTGTACGGAGATCCTGGTATCTTTGATTCTCCATCACTCTTGGTGGTCGGGACTCCAAAAGGATGTAACCAAGTATGTGAAAGAGTGTGCTACCTGTGCCCGAACTAAGATTCCCCGAGGTTCTCCTGCTGGACTCTTATAGTTGACTCCGCTACCACGGGGCCCATGGCAAAAGATAGCCTTGGATTTTGTGATGGACTTAGCCCTATCGGAAGGCTACAACACCATATTAGTAGTAGTGGACTATTTTAATTATATTTATTTATTTATTTAAAAAGTTTATACTCTGCCCCTCCTGCCAGGCAGCCCGGGGCAGCTAACAATTTTGCCAAGATGGCTCATTTCATTCCTTGCAAAGGTCAACTCTCTTCTCAGCAGACAGCCACTCTTGTGTTGCACCATGTTGTCCAGTTACATGGCTTACCACAAGAAATAGTCTCGGATAGAGGACCTCAGTTCATAGCTAAATTCTGGAAGGGCCTCTTTCAGGCCTTGGGCATTCGTGAAAGTCCAACCTCTGCCTACCATGCTCAAGCAAATGGACAGGTAGAAAGAGTCAACCAAATCATGGAGCACTACCTCCGGTGTTTTGTAAACTTTCTCCAAGATAATTGGGCTGTATATTTACCCTTGTGGAGTTTACATACACCACCACCACACATGCCGCCTTAGGAACATCTCCTTTTCATGTAACATATGGTTTTTATCCGCAACTATGTTTGACAGACATCCCTACTACTAAAGTACCAGCAGCCAGGGCCCTGAGCCAACAGATTCAACAAATACAAAGAGAAGCAAGAAGACATCTGATCAGGGCTCGGAAACAATAAAAACTATATGCTGATAGGCATTGTCGTGCCATGAGGGATTTAAAGGTAGGCGACTTCATCTGTGTGAAACGACATCACTATCCCTCCCTCCGTCCTTCTGCAAAACTGGACGACGCCTATATGGGTCCTTTCCCAATTAAGGCCAAACTAAACAAGTTATGTATACTTTGGACTTGCCCCACCATCTGCATATTAATCCCACCTTTCATGTTTCTTTGTTAAAAGTCATGCATCCCCCTTTATTTCCTGACCATGCTCCTTCCCTCCCCCCCCAATCCTTTTTGATCCAGCAACATCCCAAATATGAAGTGGCTGCGATCCTTGATTCCCGTATCAGCAGGGGCCGTCTTTTCTATCCGGTTGATTGGAAGGGGTTTGGCCCCGCCGACCGGTCATGAGAA
>QEPC01003063.1:76796-87779 GCA_003113815.1 Sphenodon punctatus | reverse complement strand
TGTGTGTGTGTGTGTGTGTGTGCATAAAAAAGATGAAATAAATAAATAAATATGCCTTTAAGGTAGCTAAAATGGCAGCTGTCTGAGCACAAAATGGCTGCTGACCGGAAGCAGCTGTGCTTGGGGCATGGCCCAGGCTACAAAAGAAAGCAGCAGCACCAGAGAGAGCGCAGTTGAGTGTGAGCTGCTGACCAGAGAGGGGTTAGGCAGTGATCTGTGAAAGACTCAGAGCTAGCTAGAACTGGAATCCTAGCTGGGAAGATTGTGACAGCCAGCACTGAAGGAAACTGTGTGAAACTGGACTAAAGGTTAAGCCAGAGAGGGCTTGACCCGAAGGATTCTGGTGAGCTAAGCAGGGGTTGCTGAACTTTGACAAGTCTATATGGAGAAGGTAGGCATTGGAACCCTGTTGTAGAGACACTGCTGGTGTGTTGAAGGTGAAAATGCTGATAAGAAAGAGACACCGAGAGCTCATTACCCTAGAGACAGTGGATTATTTAACCCCTGATCCTGCGTGGACTTATGCCTAATAAAGCCACCCTGTCACAGCCAGGTACATTGCTGGCGCAATGTTAATAAGAATTAATAATTAATAATTAATAATTAGTTTCACAGTACAGGACTTTTCCTGGTGGAGGCTCTCCCTTCGCCTTCTAGCCCTCCTCATCTCAGGCCTCAAAAAGAGTTACCTCTTTACTCCAGACAAAGCAACAGAAGCCTCCTCCTGCCACTTCTGTCGTCTCTCACCTTTCCTCCCCTCATCCCTTGCCCCCAGCATTCTCCCTTCCCTGGACACTAGGGATGGCAGTTTTGTATCTGTATTAACACGGATCTTTACAGATATCTCTATAAAAAGCAGAGCTCTGTTGAAAACCAAGATTAACCACTCTCTTTTTGGATACTTTGTTTTTGCTTTGTTTTTTATTCATGGCAATGAATCATTGCCAGGGTGCATTTTTCAAGTTTTAAAATAGAGTCCCTTTCACATGCTGCCCTGGCTATTGGCTAAGTCTCAAAAAGTGCCTATTGTGCATGCTAAACTGAGATACAGATAGAGAGCTTCCGATCTCATTAAACTAAATACAGATACGGATACAGATACCACCTGCATTGCATATCCCTACACTCCCTTCCTTATGCAGCTCCCGAGGCAATTTAGGCTATTCAGTCCACAGGGTCCACCATTTTACTCGACTAACAGGCTGTTAGCTGAGCGAGGGAGCTAATCCCGCACCAACTTACTAGCAGCCTGTCGCTGGGTCTTTCTTTTAAATCTGCCGAATTTCAGTCAGATTTTATTAGACTTCTGGTAAGGAACCATGGCCCATTTGGTTTTCGTTTTATAATTACCCCTCTGGGGGCCCCACACTTCTGGCGGGTCCGGATTGGCTGGCAGGTGTTATTGGCGGCTGCACCATCACTTTGGAACGTCCTTCCAGGGGAGGTTCACCTCAGCCCAAGTCTCCTCACCTTCCGACAAAGTTGCAACACTTGGCTCTTCTGTCCGGTGTTTGGTGGGGAGGAGGGGTGGTGGTGAGATGGGTTAGGAGAATGGGTTGGGGTTTTATTCTGGTCAGTGTACATTTTTAGCTCTGTTTTTAATATTTGCATTTTTCAGTTTGATGTGTTTATTTTTTGTAGTTTGATTTTTTTTGTTGTAAGCTGCCCCGCATCGTCTTTGTGCGAGAGGGTTGGGGTAGAAGCCCTTCTAATAAATAAATAAAATAAATACATGCAGAGGCACAAGCAGAATTGCCTCCAAAAGAAGGCCTTAAATAAATCCTTGCATAGACTAGATTTAAAATGAATTATACAAGCTGACGACAGCTTTTATAATGCTGTATCTTTATATTTATGTGCAGCCAAATTATCACATTTTATTTTGCAATTATGATGAGGCTATTAGACAATTGTATTTAAAATGAGATTGCTGCAGCACAAGCTCAGAGCTATGCAAATTCTTTGCCTCGAATTCCAACCACTTAAACGTTAATTACAAACATTTTCATAATACACCATTCCTGAGGGGACAGGTCTGGGCGTTAGTTATTTGGGGGTTTGTAACTTTAAGATAAAACATCAGTCGTTTAATTTCTTTTGCCGCACAATCACACACACAAAAGCTTATCTGGAGCACTCGCTAATTGGCCGCTGTTAATTCGTATAAAAGCACATTTGATAAGAGCAAGCATGAATGGCAAAGATAAAAACTGAAAGCAGTGGATGAAATGCTTCAGAGCTGAATTTCACCTTAGATGAGGTGGAATGGGCATAAAAGGGAGACATGTTACATAGGGAGTAAGGTGAGCGACTTACACCCCATAGGACATGACAGGGGACGCTATCCTGATTACAACTGACACAAATACATTGTGTGAAAACAAATGAGACAGTAGCCTGCGGTAGCCTGCATTAGCCCGCAAATCACCCGCTTCTCAGTTCAGTGGCCACCAGATGTTAGCCCACTTCAGCCTCGGAGTGGACGGGTGGCTACTACCAGACACATCCAGAGAAGGTTGGCAAGATGATGTGGCTAAGGCTTGCCCATCAGGGCTAATCTGGACTAGTAATGTGCACCCTCCTGTCTGTTAAGCCTCCCCCAGTCTGGTTTAATCCGGGAGTTGTGAGGTCTGAGGATTGGGACCAGACGAAAGTACACACCTGCCTGGCCAAACAGCTGATGGGGGACAGGGAGAGAGAATCTCTAGGGATGGGCGAATGCGGTTCAGAAGTTCGGAGTTCGGACTGAACTCGGTCTGTTCGGTTGACCAAACCGAACTTTCGAACCAAACTCAAATTTAAAACTGAACCGAACCGAATTTCCGAACTCCGTTCTGTTCGCCCATCCCTAGTGGCAACACACACCAAAAAACCCTGGTTTTGAATGGCCAAACTTGGTTCTGAAGTTCAGAATTTGACCAAACTTGGTCTGTTTGGTCGACTGAACCGAACTTCCGAACCGAACTCGAATTTTAAACCGAACCGAACCGAATTTCTGAACTCGAATTTCAAATCAAACTGAACCGAATTTCCGAACTCTGTTTGTTTTCCATCCCCAGTCCACCAAACAGTTGATCAGGGGAGGCCAGAAGAGAGTCATCACATGGCCCACAAAAAACAGCTGATGGGGGAGTAAGGCACATGCTCCTCTGGGCCCCCCGATCAGCTGTTTTGTTCATAAACTTGTGCTCTCCCCAATCAGCTGTTTGGTGGGCTGGGTGACCGCACTCCTGCCCCCCCATCAGCTGTTTGGCTGCAGCTGCTCCTGGGAACTGGATCCTGTTGGGAAGCAGGGGTACCGGAGTCCTGTCATTGGTGGATGGCTCCTCAGCCAGTCCATGGCGTGGAGGTACTTGTGATGGCAGCCCCTCTGCCTGGATTCCTGGAGCGGCTGCTTGTTTGAACTGCCCTCCCTGCTAGTCCAAAGTGAGGCAGCTGCAATGGTCCTCCCCAGGAGATCCGACTCCACTACTGTCTCATTTGTTTTCACCCTCTGAATAAATGAAGAATTTGTCAAATTTGAGGTGTTTGAGTTCATTACTGTGAAACAAATTCAGATTCAAAATTCTTCATTTGTGAAACTCTACCCAGTTTTCCTTTGATTTTGGCTGTCATTATTTGGTACTTTGGTAAAGTCAATTCACTTCCTCGATTTGCTTCCTCCTATTTTCTACCACAGATAGGTAGTTTGTGTCCCACTTGGTGTGGGATTTTTTTAATGTGAATTTGAATGGGCCAAAATAAAACCCCTAAAATACTGACTAACTGAATGAAGCTACCAAATTAATGAATAACTGAAATTAAATGAGTTAAAGAAACAGATGTGTGAATATACATTTAGATTTAGGTATTTGGATGGCTGCCCCAAATCATGAGAAATATCTGCACATATAACTCTGCTATTCATTTAATCTCATGAAGATCCTTCTGATATTCTAGGATTCTAAGAATCATCTAGTCCAACCCCCTGCTTGGATTCAGGATGACTACAGCTACAACATTCCAGACAGATGACTGTTGAGCCTTTTTAAAACAACGACAACAACAACACCCAACAAAACCATGACCCTCCAGCAATGGAGAGCCTACAACCTCCCTAGGCAACTTGTTCCATTACCAAACAGCTCTTACTGGTAAGAAGTTTTTTTCTGATATCTAACCAAAATCTACTTTTCTGTAATTGGGGATCATGATGTCTAGTCCTGCCCTCTGTAGTAATGAAGAACAGTTCCATGAATTCTTGGTGGCAGCCCTTAAACACTTGAAGACCTCGATCATATTGCCCCTTAATCTTCACTTTGTTAGACTAAACATACCCAGTTCCTTTCACCTTCCCTCACAAGACTTGCTTTCTAGACCCTTTGTCATCTTTCTTTCCCTCCTCTGAACCTGCTCCAACTTGTCAATGTCCTTAAAAAGAGTTGCCCATAGTTAGACACAATATTAATACTCCAGGTGGGGTCTGTGCAGTGCCGAAAAGAGTGGAATTAGTACCTCTGCTGACTTGGAGGCATTGCTTCTTCTGAACAATCATAGCTATTGGGGATGTAGATTCATTTATAACTAAAACTAAAAAAAAATTGTTTTAGTTGTTCCTAAGGCTGAAATGGCAAGCTGCTGCAGTAACTTTTTCTGATGGATAAAGCCCTTCTGCAATGAGCGGCATGGTGCGACAGAGACATTTGTTCTGATACTTTCATTCTGCTACTTCCACCATTCTGCTACTTTTAATTCTGCTACTTCCACCAGCTGTGAAAATAGAAGAACAATGCTTGTTCTGACAGTTTCTATCTTCTGCAATTTCCACCAGCACTGCGAAGTAGCAGAAAAATGCTTGTTCTGACAGTTTCCAAATTAGCAGAATGCTGGCGGAATGCCGGTGGAAAAGCTGCTGAAAGTTGGGCAATTCTGAAATGGCGGAATGAAATAGCGGAATGGAAAAAGGAGTCACCACTTACTTCAGCCCTATAACCAAAATCAATTGGCTAATAATAATAAAAAATACTACTAAAACAAAGAACGTTTTAGTTATTGAAGGACCAGCAGGTACCTGGCATTGGCTTCAGGCTGTCTGCCTTGACTGGTAAAAAAGAGTTCAGAAGGGAAGGGGAAAGCCTTTAGGTGAGGGGGTACAAGCTGTCCAAATTTCATCAAAATTGGACGGGAAGCAAAGAAGTTACAGCTGGAAATGCATGCACAACTCGGATGTTTATATTGGAACCTTTTTAATCCAACCTTTCTTAACTTTGGCAGGGATGATCACTTGGGTGAGGGGAATAACCTGTCCAAATCTCATCCAAATTGGATGGAAAACAAATATGTTATAGCTGGAAATGTGTCTGCAAATCAGAAACTTAAATTACTTATAAAATTGGAAACCTTTACCCAATATTTCTAAAATTTGGTAGGGATGATCCCTTGGGTAAGGGGTACAATTTTTCCTTACAACCAGAATCCATTTCCCATTGAAACAAATAGAAATAATTAAAACAAATGGGAGTAACTAAAACAAAAAGGGATTTTAATAACCAAAACAAAAAATAATAATAATCTAAAACATTTTTTCCTTCACACCCTTAATATCTATAGACAGGTCCCTGATGGAGGGGACTTACAATCTAAGATGCATAACACAATAGAGGTGTGCACCAGGGGCCCATGTCATTTTCATTTTAATTTTTCATTTTTGTTATTTAAATCTATCATTTTAGTTTTCATAAATGTTTTTGTTTTTGCTTTTGTTTTCTTTTTCCATTGTTTTAAATGGGAAACACCTTTTCAGCTGTTAAATTTTTGTTTTACATTATATTTGACTGAAACATGGATGTAAGGCATTATGTGTACCAAATTCCAAAAAGATTGTGTAAAGCAATCCAATTTTGTAAGCCATTGAATTATGTTATTTTGCAAAAAATTTCCTATACATTGTTAGCTGTAACTTCTTTGCCTCATATTTAATGTAGATGAAACTTGGCAAGTTTACACCCCTTCCCATATTTACTATCTCTGCCAACATTCAGAAGGATTGGATAAAGGGTCCTGGTGGTATAAGCAATTAATGTATAAATGTATGTCTGATGGTAACATCTTTGTAGTCCAACAACTGTACATGAAATTTGGCAGGACTGTACATCACTTTCAGGATCATCTCTGCCAATTATTGGAAAGATATGATAAAGGCTACTAATGCTATAAGCCTACACAGCATGTGCAGATTATTAACCTATGCCAGGGATTCTCTTACATGTCACTGTGGTATAAGATCGATTTTTGATGCCAATTGGCCAGAAGAAATGTCAACCAAATGTCCTCATTCTGGGCTGTGACCACTCCAACATCTCTTCCCCATTTGCTACTGGGAAGTCAGAAGTATCTGTTTAGGAAATAGCCAATAGAGATTCTCTTATGTCCTCTGTCACAGGATGTGACTGTGATGATAATTGGCCAGCCTGGATGCGTAAACTATGTCTACTAATTGCTGGGATGCTATCCCCAAAGTCCCAGTTATGTCCCTTCTTTGCCTGCCTGAGGGCTGCCCCCCTATGCCCGCCTCAAAGTCACTACCAATTGGTCCTGTAAAGCTGGAAGCATGCAGTAATTGGCCAGTGAATGTGTCTGTTTGGGGTTGCTCCACATCCTCCCTCTTACAGTCTCCATCCCCCTGCCATGCCAGGTGCCTGCCTCTGACTGGCACTGCATGTGCTGCTATTTATCTGAATAATGGTCTTTGAGGGGACAATTTAAATTGCTTATAAAATTAGGTCCCTTTATCAAATTGTCCTATAAGTTAGCAGACATCACGGGGAAGGTATGTGATAAATTCCTGCCAAATGTCCCATAAACAGGATGGAATATACAAATGTTAAAGCTGGAAATGTATTTTCAAGTTAATGTTTTATACCATCAGGACCCTTTATCCAATCTTTCTGAAAACTTGCAGGATTATTAAGCTTGTAGAAGGACCTAATATTCACAGGTTGCATGCAAATTGGGTGGAAGATAAAGAGGTTGTAGTCATGAATGTGCATGGAGCTTTTCTTAAAATCATGACATTCAATTGCTTCTAAAATTGGTTCCCTTTATCTAATCTTTTTGAAAATAGGTACATATAGTGCCCTTCATTTAGGGGGTACAAGCTTCCCAAGTATCATCAGAATTGAATAAGAATAAAAAAGGTTATAGCCAGAAATATGTTTTTCAGTATTTCCGCTTTATTTAAAGAAAATGTCATTTTCATTCCTATTTTTGTTGTTATTTATCAGTTTTGTTATTGCAATAACAATAATGAAAATAATTTTTTTGTTATCATTATTGTAATAATGAAAATGACACGCACACCATTACAAGGAGAGGAGACAAGGATCCATGAGGAGGAAATAAGTCAGCTAGCCAGCCGGCCAACTACACGGTGACCACTTTCAGACATGGCCGCCACCCCCTGCCATGCATATTATGACTGTGGGGGGGAAATGTTCAGCCAGGTTATGTGCGGGGATTGGCTGGTCTGAAAGCACATACGCACACACACCCTGTGAGGCTTTGCCAGCAGAGACGTGCAGGAATACAGAGCAGGAAATCGAACTCTGCATCCCTGGGTATTTTCAGATGTTACGAGATCACAGTCAACCACAGTGAACCATGGTCAATTTCGCTGTGGGGCCAAAGCACCCTGAACGTCTGTTTGGCACGAACTCTGAAAACATGGCCAAAGTGATTCCCGGCGGGAAGCAATAAAAAGTAACGTCTGGCCAGTGATCACGGCCCAGAATCCCTGGCGAGATTCTGGGCCGTGGTCAAAGCGGCTGGGTTCTGCGGCCGCATTGGCCATGGTGCCCACGGTGCCCACCTGTCTCCCCAGAGGACAAATGGCGGGGGAGCATGGGGGGGCAGGGCCGTGCGGCCTCACATTGCACTGCGCGGCCCCGCCCTCTCCCCAATTCCCCACCGGGATCAGTCAGCATGTCTATTTGGGCCATTTTTTGACCACGGAGGGTGGTTATTTCATTCACGTCTGCCGGGGTTTCACTGGGACGAATCGGGACGGCGTAACATCTGAAATCACCCCCTGTGTGTCTCTGCCTGCAAAGCTGCATGGGGAGGGAGCGGCTTTCAAACCAGCCAATCCCTGCGCATATCCTGGCTGCGCATTTCCCCCCGCAGCCAGAATATGCCGGCGGGGAGGGGGGGGGCATGTCTGAAAGTGGCCTTAGTCCTTAGCAGAGGCATTATCCAGGCCTAGGCTTGTCTGCTTCTTTCTAAAAAGCAGGCTGGAATGGAATGATTCTTTCTTTAAACAAAAACCCAGTGAGCAGCAAGTTCTCAATTTTCCTAATGACTTGAAAGCCTCACACTGGTTTTCAAATATGTTTTAAATGTTGCACTACATGTCTGGCAATTAAAACACCTCCAACCCCTCTGGTGGAAAATGACTGCCTCTCTGGATTCTCACTGCTCTCGTAGATATTTCCGCTCCTCAGCTAGCTGTCTGCTGTGGTGCCATGTCAATTAAGTGCAATTACACCCCATTCACTCATTTGATGAGCTTTGTTGATTTATGGATTAGTTCCTGTGGAAGAAAAAAAGCTACTGACTCCCCCCTGATCTTGGTGATGAGACTCTTTGAATGAGAAGTGCCATTTGTAATGCAGAGGACAATTATGCCATTTAGTCATCTGCTTGGGAGCAGAATTAGAAGGGAAAATGTTTGGCAAAATCAAAAGGAAACATTTCATTTTAGAGGCAGGTAGCTCCTTTTAACTAAGCTCTGGCTTTTCATATAAATGAATAAATGCTATTGTTTTATCTCAGTTTGTCCAAAACTTTGTGACTAGAACTGAAATGTGTACCTAATTTGTCACCCGTGGATAATAACTGCATTTTCAAGTACAGTGTTGGGTATTTGGTGGGCTACCTGATCACAGACTGGATACCCAAATACCATAAAAATCAGTAAAATAGGGGTGAAATGAAGACTTCGGTAAACTTTGGAACCCACCGAAGATCACATACTTTGATTTGGAAGTTCCAGGTTCCGAAGAACTGAAGTAAAACACCAGTTTTCGGAGAACTTCGGAAACTTTGGAAGCCACTGTGCTCAGGGCTGGGAAGCTGTTGGACTCTTCTATCTTTTGGAGCCTTCTAGAAATTGCCATTTTTGGTAGGAGGGGCTATGGGAGGTGACAGTTGAGTCATGGGGTAAGGCAGATCATGGCAAGTTTTTAATTGATTGACTGACCAAGCTGGGTGGTAAGTTTTAATTGGCTTTCTGCATGTTGCAGTCTTGCAGGGCAAAAAAAAAAAAAGTACCTACATACACAGCCATTTCACATTCTTCTTGGTGAATTTGGCTGCGTGCTACACTGTTGCTAATCTGTAAGTCATTGGCTGGGGTGGAGGGGTGCCCTCATGGCATGGCATAGCATGGTTTGTCCTGGCCCACCTGCTTGCCTCTACTTCCCCTGGCCTGGTCTATTCAAGTCCCCAGTGCCAGAGAACCATGCCATACCAAAAGGGTGCCTGTGGGGGAGTGGGGTGTGAATGTCTGTCTGGTTTGGTTTCCTTACTGGTTTGCTGTTGGGAGTCTGGTTTGCTGCTGGAAGGACAAGGAAGACCATGATATTTTCAACAAAAAAGAAAGACAATTTTCATTATCGTTATTGTAATAATGAAAACGACGTGCACACCCCTACTATTCAAAGCAAGACCAGTTTGAGAAATACAATTTCTACCCTCACCAGTATGCCCTATGCCCCCGCCCAGTATACCCCCATTCCCCTACGGTGCATAAGCTCAGTCTTCCCTGTGCCACAGGGAAGACATCCAAAATGGCAATGACATCCGAAAGAAACCAGATGTGCCAAGCATTCACTCCCAGATACTGACATTGTTGCACATACTCCCCCATGCCCCGGTCCCATGCAAAGTTACTCTGGGCCTAGGGGCCCCGGGGTTGGTGGATTAGCCTCCTTGACCTCCCAGCAGCAGGCACTAGCAGCAGGCATCCCATGGATTCCACTAGCCAGACCGGCAGCCATAACAGGCACACACAACAAACCAGACATCCCTCCTCCCCACAAAAAAGCCTCCATTGTGTGTGTCCAGCCCACCGATACAAGGCAAGCCCTATCCCCTCCACCCCACACACACCATATTATTTACCAGAAAGAAACTAGAAAGTATCCCCCCAGTGCCCCTGCTGGTCACATCTTGGCAAATGTTCTTAAACCCACAGCCAAGGCACTACCCAGAAAAACAGACTAGCAAGAGTGGGACAATTGCTCCAGGAGATAACCCAACAAAAGTGCAACTGTGTGCAGAAGAAATCCAACCAAAAACTAAAAGGAGTCTGTGTACCCACAGCATGTCCCACCATCAGCAGTGAGTGCACCCACTGTAAAATCATTATTATGCCAACTAAGCAGTGTGCACAGAAAAAAAAAAACCAGGCTAGCAAGAGTGGGGCATTCGCTCAAGAATACAACACAATCCCACAAAACAGTGCACCTGCATGGAGAAATCCCACCAAAAGCCAGCCAGTCTTATTATAACACCCACAAAAAGGAAACCTGACATTCACACACCCCCGGACGCCCACTTTGCACGGCATTAGTATTTGGCACCGGTAAGTTGAACAGACCAGACACAATTGTAAAATTTATTTAGCACGGGCTTTCACCATGGCCAACACAGAAAAGAACAAACTGTCAGGGCTGGGCCTCGAACCCATGGCGTGCTGGAGAGCCTGTCCAGTGCCCTGCGCCACCTGGTGGCCTTGTAAGGGTGTTGGGTTGTCTCCCTTCTGTCTCCTTTGTATGCTTGTTCCTTGTGTGTCATGCCCCTTCCCAGCTGTAGTCAATTACCTTAGCCCTGCCTCCCAGCTTCCTGATTGGCCACAGGAAGTATTTAAGCCTTGGTGTGGCCACAGGAAGCTGGTGGAGCAATGTCTCTTACCCCCTTCCCATTCCTGTCTATGGTGATTGAGGA
>QEPC01003063.1:51226-62692 GCA_003113815.1 Sphenodon punctatus | reverse complement strand
GCGGCTGATCAAAGGATCAGCGGCGTTTCTTGTCTCGTTTAAAAGCAGCCCTAGTGTACACTCCATTTGTACAGACTTATTATAAAGTACGCTCAAGTTCATTTTCTTTTCCTGGAACATAAAGCACATATTTTGTCTAAGCACATAATGTCTTTAGAATGTCCTACGTAGGATTTATTCACAGTATTGAATGACTGATGACTTTCAGTGTAATGGGTTCAGATTCCTGCTTCTCTTAATTGTGCTGCATTAGCAAAGCAAAGCCGTGAAGATTTGCCATGTAATTTAATTGCTACAGCAATTCTCCTATTTTCCAGGAGGATCTCATGGCCAATCGCCGTGCATGTTGAGAGTGTTTACTCTCCTTTACAGATCTTGAATATTTGCCATGAAAATGGTATTGGGAGAACGTGAGTAGGTAGTGAATTTATCAGCAGTTCATTTGAATTCTTGAATAATTCAGTTGGCCGGGTCTATTTGCAGTGTTAATGGGAGCTGAGTGCCATATCCAGGTAGGAATATTCTTCATACTGATGATTTCCTCTTCTGTTTCTCTCCTTCCATTTTTAAAATAAATAAATATGTGGTGTGTGGATTTGAGACTTCAGTGAATAAAAAGGATAATAGCAATGACCTGATTCAGATATAGTGGGCTAGATCATCTGCTCTTGCACCTTGCAACCCTAGATGTTCTGTACGTTTTTCTCAAACTCTGCCAATGAATCCCTGATTTACCATGATCACTCGGGCCTCGACCCTGCAAACATTCGCAGGACATCAATTCAACTAAAGCTTCAAGTACACAAGGTCCTTCCTAGAGCCAAAACCGGGGGGGGGGGCTCATTTGCTACCCTCGGGTAATATCTACTATTTCAAGTATCGTCTTGGGTACTCAATGGGCTACCTGATCATTGGTCGACAACACGGATACCTGAAAAATCAGTAAACTCCAGTACAGATTTTTCAATTTTCTGGTTACTGATTGAGATGGAAAAGTGAAAAATTGGGACTGGAAGTCAACATTCTGGGATATTCTGAGACATCAGGTACTAACTGGTACCTGAAATATTCAAGTCAATTTGGGCACTGGAGATTCAACAGGTATACTTGTTTTTGTGGGTATTCATTTCAGCTCTACTCTCACTTTCTTTCTGTCATTTTGTAATCAATGTTCCGCATTATACCTGCATGTTGTTAATAAAATATTCCAAGATTTCAGTTCTGTTCTTTCCCCATTCTCCATCCCATATCCCTCATAAAAAACCTCCCACATTAATTCAAAATAACCCATCCACAGTCTAATCTCCCCCCACCACAAGTCATAGCCAAACAGCCAGAGGCCATTGGAACAGCTGGCCTTGCCATAAGGCAACCTGAGGTGACCTCCCCCAGGCCCTGCTATTTCCTCTACTTACAGGGGTCTTTCAGTGGCCCTTATTTTTACTAGGACAGGGTACGGGAACTACTACTACTTAACACTTCTATAGCACTACTAGGTGTACACAGTCAAACATTTTCAGAGACAGGTCCCTGCCCAGCAGGCTTACAATCTAATACGGACAAGCGTGAGGGAAACACAGGGACGGACAGACACACATTCCCATTTTACAAACGGGGAGCTGAGGTTGTGACTTGCCCAAGAGACCACCCAGTGAGTTCATGGGTAGAGAAAGATTGGAACCCTGGCTTCCCAGGGCCAAGTCCGGCACGATAGCCACTAAACCACACAGGCCTCTGTGCTCTCTCAGTGGGACTCCAATCATGACCACCTCTAGGCCCCTGTGTCCAGCCCTGGCCATTGCTGCTGGCCTTTGGTAGCTACGCACCACTGCAAGAGGCCTTTATGTGAGCTAGAAGGGTGGGGGCTGGGGAGGCAGTCCCAGGTGGGAAAAGGCTCACTCCCCACAGGACCAGCAGCTCCATAAGAAAGTAGACTAAAAATGGCTGCTACATTTATACTGTCCTTAATATGTAACCTAGATTAGTAATAATAAGAATATTAATAAATGCATAAATAAATAATAAATATGCTCATAAATTTCTACACAGTATATAAAAACTCACCCACACAATAGTCACCCCATAAAGGACAAATATCATGCTCCGGTTCCTATCCTATTCACCGTGACTCCTTGTAAGGCCTCTTCTTCCCCAGCAATCAGAAAGTGGCCTGCCTTCTTTCTAATTAACGATGATGCTTTGTAGGCCCTGCAGATGTCTCCACATATGGTTCATTACCCCTTGAGACAGAAACTAGGTCAGAGTTAAAGGTTTGTTTCTCAGGCATCTTTGGGCAACCATGAAGGATGACACCATTAGAAATACTTTTAACTAAAGCGAGGGGTTGCCACGCAGCCTCATGGTTTTCTGTTCTTACAATCTTACAGAGGGGTTACAGCTCCTAAATCATGGTTTACTAGGTGTTGTGTATGGTCAGATTTTGCCAAGAGCTGAAGAGAACTTAAATAAGTGATAAAATGTGAATATAATGTCTGTATTGGAAAGAATACATGGGTTTTCTTTTTTGTTAACCATAACACGAACTAATTACAGACCTGGGCCTACTTATTCTGTTGGGCTCCAATGAGCGGTGTAGTCTTCTGGAGAGGTATTTGGTGTACTGAATCAATACAGTGCCTAGAGATACTGATCTCTCCATACTGATCCATGAAAAGGTTATGGACCAGTGGTCTCATAATAAGGGGACTGTAACAGATGGTTCCTAAGCTGCTGCATGGTTAGACTCAAGGCAGACCAGGGTGATTCCCAATTCTGTTTCAGCTCTGTTGTCCTTCTTTTGAGCAGAGGGTTGCACTAGATCACCCTTGAAGTCCCTTCCAACTTTATTATAGAGCTGCAGGATCAACTCTATTAGTTAAGGCAGGTTGGAGTTTTATCAGAATGCTCGCCATTGACTTGCATAGGAGTTCTAGGGTGCTTTACTTCCGGGTTGGTGACGAGAGATGTAGGAGGGCTGTCCTCTGAAATGGGAAGGTGTATTTGCTGAGAATGACTTTCAACAAATTAGGAGAGGGGTGCTGTAAGGTCTGTTGCTTAGAAACATTGTTTGCTTGCAGGGGGAGAGATGAGAATTTGAAAACCTCATTTTGACCTATGGGGCTTTCATTGCATTGAACATCCCATTGCATGGGTAAGGTGGCATAACTTCTGATGTTGCTGGAAGGGAAGGGAGAGGGAGCTTAAAGGGGAACTATACCCTCGGCAGTGGCCTGGGTGACAGGGAGGAAACTTATGCTGCCCCTCTACCTGATCGCCCACCTGCCGGCTTCACTCACTCACTCACTCACTATCTTCCCATCTGCCACTTGCCTCTTAGGCCACTTTTAAATGAGACGCTTAGAAGCACCTCCTGAGGCCTGCGTTCAGAGGAAAGCCGTAGGGATGGGCGAAAGTAGTTCAGAAGTTCAGAGTTTGGACCTAATTCCGTCTGTTCAGTCGACCAAACCGAACTTCCGAACCGAGCTTGAATTTCAAACTGAACCGAACCAAATTTCTGAACTCCGTTCTGTTTGCCCATTCCTAGTGGCAACACACATACCAAAAAAACTGGTTTTGAATGGCCGAACTTGGTTCAGAAGTTCAGAATTTGACCGAACTTGGTCTGTTCGGTCAACCAAACAGAACTTCCGAACCGAACTCGAATTTCAAACCGAACTGAATTTCTGAACTCGAATTTCAAACCAAACCGAACCGAATTTCTGAACTCCGTTCTGTTCGCCCATCCCTAGAAAGTCACGCAAGGAGTGTTTACACACTCCCTGCAGTACCGGAAGCGGCTGGAAATGACATGTTGCCCGTTCTCGGCAGTGTCTGAAAACACAGGGCTTTGAAGAGGCATGTTCTGAAAGCCTCACTTTGCAAAGCCCCACATCTCCAACCGCTGCCGAGAACGGGCAGCACATTCTTTCCAGTAGAGTGAGGAGCATGTAAACACTCCCCACGTGGCTTTCCTCTGAACGTAGGGCTCAGGAGGCGCTTATAAATGCCCCGTTTAAAAGTGGATTTAATGTCCCAGCTAATTACAACTTGTAATACTAATTACAAGTTGTGTGTAGGGGCTGGAGCCCAGTGATAATGGTTACATAGCTCAGATGGAGGAATTGCATAGCTCAGCGTTGTACTGCGGCAGCTGGAGTGCGTTACCAATCACAAAAAAATTGAAATTTATATGAGAGAAACCTGTCAGTTTAAGGCAGAAGTTAAGGCAGGTGAAAAATCACTCATGATCCAAAAAGCAGGGAAATTGTAGGTTAAGGCTCCTACCTTAACTTATGTGCCATTAAAGCAGTAAAGATGTTGTACAGTCACACATATTGTGCCCACTTACAGTTTAGACTCCATGCGCCACAGTTTGCCATGGTCTTTCAAACCCAATGCTCTTCCTCTGCAGGTTGTGGGCAACAATGAAGATGAGGAATGGAGGGGGTGAGGAGGGAAGAAAACCCCTCCCTTCTTTTCATCCTCTCATTTGTTTTCTGGAGAATGGGACACCTGAGTCTAGCAGCTTTTATCTGAAGGTCTGAAACGACTTAACAAAATGAGGAAAGTAGCATTATCACCAACTTAAAGTGAGGAAACAGAAACACAGGGAACGTTATTTCACGGTTGCTATCCCCATGTTGTGGATTCAATTCCCTTCCCTGGGAGGTTTGCTTGAGCCCGAGCCTGGCTATCTTCTGGAGGCGGTGCAAATCTTTTTGAATTGGGAAAGCATTTGGCAGGTATGGGGGGCACATAGCTTAAGTGGTAAGAGCACATACGTTGCATGTATAAGGTCCCAGGTTCAATCTCCATCATCTCCACCTCAGGATCCCTGGTAGCACACATAGCGGATGCCTCTGCTGGGGGCTTGGAGGGGTCTCAGGTAGCATGCTGTGATGGCCTCTGCCAGAGACCCTAGAAAAGCTGGATTTGGACCTGAATTTGAAACCCCTGCTGCCATGTCAGGTTGTGACAATACTGGTCTAAGATGGACCATTGGTCTGACTCAGTTATTATCATAAACATTTATATAGCGCTGGTCATGTACCTGGCACTGTACAGAACATAGGAAGGCAGTTTAGTTTAGGTAGGACTAGGTGCCATTTAAGCAGTAAAGATCCCCAGCTAGGTCTCTATCCTTCCTTCCCTGGCTTTCTCCGCTCTCCAGCCTCTATTCCCTGGCCCTTTCAACCCCTCTCCACACTCCTACCCTTTCCCCATACATACACGTACTCCCTATCCTTGGGTGCTTCTCAGTTTTGCCGAGGCGTGGAGACCACCTTGATGAAACCGAGGAGAGAAAACTACAACAATGGATCTATCCGCATAAACACATTTCACAACATCCTCCTCATGAGGAAAGACTTTTCTCACTGACCAACTGCCCCACTCTTGTCTGTGTGTACACATTCCCCCCCCCCCCCCCAAATAACAGGATAATTAATACCTGGAAAAATATGTGTGACTGTGCTGCAACATCTTTAATGTTTAAATGACATGTAAGTTTAGGCAGGATCTTTAACCTATAATTTCCCTGCTTTTTGGAGTATAAGGGATTTTTCATCCACATTAACTTCTGCCTTAAACTGACAGGTTTGTCTTGTATAAATAATTCTATTGTTCAGCTCTGGTTGGGCTGAGTTGTAGTCAGGGTAAGATGAAGCTACCAGTGCATGTGGGCTGCATTTGTCACCTTAAGGCTGGACTATTGTAATGCGCTCTACGTGGGGCTGCACATGGTGACAATTAGGAAGCTGAAGCTTGTGCAGAATGCCGCAGTCCGTCTACTCACCTATAGTCTTCTGGACCATAAATGGTCTGGGCCCTCCTTATCTGAGAAAATGCCTCACTTCCTTGGCATCTGAGCGACTCCTGTGGTCATCAGGGGCTGCCCTCCTGGAGGTTCCCTGCTATAGACGGGTGGGGACCAACAGGCGGGTGTTCTTGGCGGCTGCTCCTGTGCTGTGGAGGTCTCCCCCAACGGAGGTCTGCCTCTGCCCGAGCCTTCTTATGTTCCGCCGTCAGTGTATGAACTGGCTCTTCCTCCAGACGTTTGGTGGAAGGGAGGGTTAAGGGATGGGTTGGGAGGGTTTTTTTGAATTTGTTTGTTCCACACCACTTTGTATTTTCTAATGTTTTATATTAAATTTATATTATTGTTGTTTATATTTTTATTGTTTTTATGACATGTTGAGAGCTGCCCCGAGCTGCCTGAGGCAGGCGGGGCAGGATATAAATTTATAAAATAAAATAAATAAATAAATAAATAAATATGTAGCTTAGCAACTACAGAGGGTGTGGGAAATGCAGAGTGGTGGAACAAGAGCTATAAACTGAGAGAAATAAAAGAGCTTGGGATCAAAATTCCAGTTGGCAGGAGCATGCGTAGATAGACCAAGATGCTCTCATCTCAGATACTAACTTAGGAGGTGTTTGGAAAAAGCTGTACTTGCCTTGGCTTGGCCCATAATTGCTATTCTAATGAGAAGGTTAAGCTGGCGATGCAGACCTGCTTCTAATAGGCATGTTGCCATTGCGTTAATTAGGTACTATTAGCAAATTTCTCTGACAATAATTAATCTGTTGATTGGTTTGTAGGGTCTTTCTATCCTCCCCCCCACCCCCCAAGGCAGAGCAATAAACACACAATGCTTTCTATCTCTGTTTTAGATTTCTATTTGTGGATGGGCCTTTTTGGTTCAGTACTGCTATGTATGGCAAATAAAATGTATTGCCACACCAAAAAAAAAGGTGCTAATTTAAGACTAAGGCTGCAAAGTGGTAACATTCAGAAGCCAAGCAGTGCCATACGTAGCATTAGCAAGCCATTAGGATAGCGCATTTACCTTGGCAAGTAACAGGGTGCAATCCTGCAGTTGCGTGGTGTCATTGGCCGCGATCCAAAGTCCTGCGGCGCCTGCACACGCATGCGGGTCCTCAGAACTCAATGCGCCTGCACTGAGTATCCGCTCGGATCACGCGTGCCTGTGTGCTATTCTTTTGTGCTATAGTTTTGTGCCAACGTAAGACCCACAGAAGCAAATGGGACAAATTGAGGACTGCACCAAAACACTATATTAGATCAAAATGACACCTTTCTACCTTCTATAAATTATCAGCAATTTGAGCTTAATGTCTTTTAGGACTGCCAGTTCAAAATTAAAACAACAACACAACAACAATCTACGGGGTACTAACAAGCTGTGGGCTTCTGAAGTAAGGGACATTCATTATTTCTATGGAGCTGTGGCTAAAAGGAACCAGGATTCAATCCAGCATCCCTGGGGTTTCCAGTGAAATGGCAACTCTAGGAGTAACCCCACTGTGCCTTGGTTGGTCTTGAGTTTTTGCTTCATGAACCCTTTTGCTCGCGCTCCTGGTTGGCCACAGCTTGTATAAAAGCCTCCTGGCAGGAAGAGGAAGTCAGGTGGAACAAGAGCATGGATTGGTTTCTGTCTGGCTATTCCTGCTCACCTTGCCCCAGATTTATCTCCTCCGTCTGAGACCCTCATCCCCATGTACTGATCTGGCTACAATCCTCACTGCAGATCATGGCCCTGCTCTCTAGATTGGTATGCTTCCCTGGCTCAACTTGATCTCTCCAGTTGGACTCTAGATGAGGGCTGAAACGAGAAGTAATTTATTTCTCATGAAAATATTTTGAAAATCAAGAATGATCACGGAGATCTTGATACAATCTTGATAACAGATCAAGATCTCAGTTGAGAAATTCTCGAAATACCGTTTACTGTATATTTACCATGTACCATTTACCATGTACCACCTTCATCCCGGTAATGCACATGTGCAAAATGCAAAATTCCACTTTGCACATGCACATTACCGGGATGAATGCAGTACACGGTAAATCTATATATGGCAAACAGTAAATTGCAGTAAATGGTAAATAGTAATGGCAGTATTTTGAGAAATATTTCTCGACTGAGAAATATTGAGAATCAGCATTTGTCTCGATTATTGTTTCTCACTTAAAATGAGCCAAGAACTGAGATTCTTGATGATAACCAAGAAAATCTCGAGACTGAGTTCAGCCCTGCTCTGGATTTCATCCATATCCATGATTCCTACCTGGCCCCAGATCTCGATGGTACTCTGTGTGGGTCCCGATGTGGTGTCTGACAGTGGCACTTTGAAATAAGGTCTGTCTTTTATGTTCTATGGAGCTGGTTTGGTTTGGAAATAAGGGGAATCTGGCAACCCTAGACTCTCTATTTGATTATTTATAGAACCCCCATCACTGTTATATCTTTGAGTACATTATAAAATAAACAACAATGCTCACTTGCATAGCATTCACTTACAGAACCTCCCTCAATACAGTTGCCTAATCACCCCATTAGGATGACTTCCCCACAGAGAAGAGAGCCATTTGCCACCTCGCCTCATTTGGCTATTTATCATGTAATTCAATATTCGGTTCTTTCAACTAATTTTTGCCTGTTCTTTTCCCACATTGCCTGCTGCCATCTTCTAGGAAGATAACCTCAAGGCGGTTCCACTCCTTGCAGAAGGGCAGCTTTGCAGTGTGGACATTTGTTGTGCTGCCGACACCTGCTCAGTGCTGTCAAATTCTTGTCCAGGTGCCCAAGCAGTGACAGACTGCGACGTTTACAACCTTTACCCAATATTCACACTGGTTTGATACCATTACAGGAGACTGGATAGAAAGAACACCATCTGTTGTGACAACTGTTTCACCAGGAAGGACTCAAGTGAGGTCAGTCATGGTTACTTGGTTTATTTTGTACAGACACTGTAATTAGTGTCTGGGACTCGGGAGCTTTGAAATGGTTGGGCAGAGTGCATAGTATTCGTACCACTTTGTGAAATGAATCCAGTTGGTTTAGCACCAGTAATAAATAAAAGTCCTTCTTACCAGTTATTGGGATATCCCGGCAATCCAATAGCGGTTTCTCACTCTGGTTTATAATTTATTTATTTATTTCTAGTATTCTTATCCCACCCGCTCTTGCCAATGGTGACTCGGGGTGGTCAACAATAACATGTCAAATATAATAATAACAACAAAACATCAATAACATAAACATAAATATAAAAGTATATAAACATAAAAATACACAATATCACAAAACCCTGATCTGCTTAAAATAATTTCCCTCCCCCCCTCCCTAACCTATCCCAACCCATACCCCATGAAACGCCTGACAGAAGAGCCAAATTTTGCAATTCTGACGGAAGGTAAGGAAATCCAGGCTGAGGTGAATCTCCGCCGGGAGAGTCACAGCGATGGCACGGCTGCCAAGAATGTCTGCCTGTCGGTCCGAGCCCACTGATAATGCTGAACCTCCAGGAGGGTGCCCCGGATGCTTGTAGGGACCCAGGGGTTGAAACGGCTCAGGTAAGCAGGACCCAGGCCGTGTAGGGCTTTAAAGGTTAAAACCAGCACCTTGAATCGGGCCCAGAAGACAATAGGCAACCAGTTCAATGCTCAGCACACTGGTTGAATGTGCTCCCTGTGGCCCATCTCTGTAAGGAGACGGGCCGCCACATTTTGCACCAACTGAAGCTTCCAAACTATCAACATGGGCAGCCCCACCCAGAGCGCATTGCAGTAGTCCAGCCTCGAGATGACGAACGCATGGATGACAGTGGCGAGATCAGAGTCTGAGACATATGGACTGGACGGAGCTTCCTCACCAGATGGAGTTGGCAGAAGGTGCCTCTGGCCACAGCCAACACCTGAGAATCCAGGCACAGCTGTGAATCCAGGAGCAACCCCAGGCTTCACACAGATGGAACCAAAGGAGGGGGTACGTCCCCAATAATGGGGGTAGCTCCCTCTCCCAGATCACTGATCCCACCCACCAGCATCACCTCTGTCTTGTCAAGATTGAGCTTCAATCGGCTCAACGTCATCCATTCACCCACAGCCACCAGACATAGGGACAGCAACGAGACTGCAGGGCCTGGGTCTGTTGAAAAGGAAAGATACAGCTGGATATCGTCGGCATATTGATGACAACGAACTCCCCAGCTGCGTACAACCTCCCCTAGCAGCTGTATGTACACATTGAACAAGAGAGGGGACAGAATGGAACCCTGTGGGACCCCACACGGGAGGTCCCCAGGGGGCAATGTATATGACAGAGTGAGCATTTACATGTTTTCCTCATATCATTTCCTGAAACTGTAATAGCTTCCCTTACTGTGGATTGAGATCCTGAATTTCCTATTATGGCTGCCTCCCCATACTGTGGATTGAGATCCTGAATTTCCGAATATGGCTGCCTCCCCCTTGTTTTTGTCTAACATTGTAGACGCAGGTAGGGCTGAAACGAGGAATCACTGCAAACGCTGTTTCTGTCAGAAACAGACCATTTGTTACTTTTTGCGCGATGCAAAAAGTTACCACATTCTTGCTGCTTTTGTCAGTTTCCATTCAGGAATGCCTTTGTTTGGTACGTCTGGTACTTTGGTACGTTTAGTGTTTCTACTACTCTTGTTGGAATTTTTTCTGCTACTTCGTTTGCTACTTTGGACTTTATACTGCCTTTGAACTGTAAATGACAAAACAGTCGCTCAAAAGTGACAGAAATTGCCGAAAGTGACAAAAATGATGAAAAATGATAAAATAACACTATCGGCATTCCCGATTTCAGTGAAAGCACAATAAAAATATGAAATGCAAAAATACTGACGAGCGTTTGTCAACACTCCCAAATGGTAGGGGTTTGTACAAGAACAGCGGCTCCTGATTGAGCCCTAGACACAGTCATTATTTCTGCTGCTAACATTTGAAGAAAAGATGATTATTTAATGGTGAGGGGTTTTATGTAGTGTAGGGTAATTTGAACTGCACAGTCACTCAGGAGAAATACTGCAGGTTTCCGGTTGTGTTCTATATATTGTGTTAATTACTGCTCTTTTTGAGGTCTCCGTTCAAAACAACTCTTAACTCTTAAATCTGGCATGATAAGACTTAATTAGTTTTAATGGCTTAAAGCACCAGTTTGATCCCAATGACTTAAGTGACTTACTGGCATAATCAGTATTCCCAAGTCACCAGTCCTGAATTGTAGAATTGTTAGGTTTCAAATAATTCATTTGCCATCCAATTCAGGATTCTTTCACATAGTAGGCTTTCAAGTCTGCTTTTTGTCCAGTCTGGTTTAAAAATACATCAAGCAATGTAAGTTCCATCTTCACCCTTGGGAGTCTTTCCCATGGGCTAACCCACCACAGTGCTGGGGATTTTTTCTTGGTTCTCAGTCTAAAAGTTCCTTTCTGAAGTGCCTTCTCTTATATTTATATGTTATTATTATTATTATTATTATTATTATTATTATTATTAACAAACATTTATATAGCGCCAGCAGTGTACATGGCACTTTACAAAGTAATAAAATAGACACGGTCCCTGCCCCTAGGGCTTACAATCTGAGCGACAGGAGCTGGGGGAGAGACATAGGAAGGGGAACAGAG
>QEPC01003063.1:34838-50921 GCA_003113815.1 Sphenodon punctatus | reverse complement strand
TATCGGCATTCCCGATTTCAGTGAAAGCACAATAAAAATATGAAATGCAAAAATACTGACGAGCGTTTGTCAACACTCCCAAATGGTAGGGGTTTGTACAAGAACAGCGGCTCCTGATTGAGCCCTAGACACAGTCATTATTTCTGCTGCTAACATTTGAAGAAAAGATGATTATTTAATGGTGAGGGGTTTTATGTAGTGTAGGGTAATTTGAACTGCACATTCACTCAGGAGAAATACTGCAGGTTTCCGGTTGTGTTCTATATATTGTGTTAATTACTGCTCTTTTTGAGGTCTCAGTTCAAAACAACTCTTAACTCTTAAATCTGGCATGATAAGACTTAATTAGTTTTAATGGCTTAAAGCACCAGTTTGATCCCAATGACTTAAGTGACTTACTGGCATAATCAGTATTCCCAAGTCACCAGTCCTGAATTGTAGAATTGTTAGGTTTCAAATAATTCATTTGCCATCCAATTCAGGATTCTTTCACATAGTAGGCTTTCAAGTCTGCTTTTTGTCCAGTCTGGTTTAAAAATACATCAAGCAATGTAAGTTCCATCTTCACCCTTGGGAGTCTTTCCCATGGGCTAACCCACCACAGTGCTGGGGATTTTTTCTTGGTTCTCAGTCTAAAAGTTCCTTTCTGAAGTGCCTTCTCTTATATTTATATGTGGCACTTCAACAGAATGCCATTACTTTGTGGATGAGTCGGTCGATAAAAAACAGGAGAAAAGGGACCCAGGTATCATAAGCATTTTGGTCCTGTGATTCACCTCTTCACCATATCTTCTGTAACCCCCTCTCGGTTTCCCATAATAACTGAAAGAGAGAGGACAGAAAATTGCTTCCTGTGAAAATCTGAGCTGGTATATTCAGTAATGATTCCGGGCTGATACTCAGCGGTGCTTTCAATGCATGCATTAACCCACCTGATGCTGTTAATCTTTCCTTGTACCAGTAGATGTTTGGGGGCCGGATTCTAGGGGTAGGACTCCAAGGGGATTATCAGATATCGGATTTACTGGTATCGGATCTCCCAATATCGGATTTATCGGTATCGGAATATCGCATTTTTAACACTGTTGATTTTATCGGATCTTTAACATTGCGGCCATTGACTTCAATGGGCAATGTTAAAAATCCGATAAAACCAGCAATGTTAAAAAATCTGATATTCCGATACCAACAATTATCGATATTATCGGATTAATCCGATGCCGATATTCCCACACCTACCAGCTTCCCATGTGTGCTTCCAGTTGTGCCTGTTCCTTGTTTCAGTCTATAGGTGAGCATAACAATCATTTTAATTTTATTTCCACCCTCCCTTTGTGTTCATCCTTCCTGTAGTCAGTCATGGAGGAATGTACTGTACCTCATTAAAAAGACTAGGAAATGTCACATGCTGCAGTACGATGCTGAAACTAATGAGTACAAATATAAAACAATGGGAAGACCAAGCCACAGGGGAGATGGAAACAACTGGAGAGAGACGGTAGAAGACTTTACGTGGCAAATGCTGAAAACTTCTTTATTAAGCTCCGACTTACAACAAAGGGCTAAATCCAGTAGCCATGTTTAGACCCCTTTACACTAACCTGAATTCTGATTTGGGCTAGGGCTGAAATGCCATTTGTGCCAAGGCCTTTTCAAATTCATGAATACATTTCAGTCATTGGTTTCCCAACATGGTTTTCTGTATCTGTATTTGGTATCATTGCAAAATTAATCACCTCAGTAATTAATCAGTTTGTCACTTTGATTGCTGAATCCTTTGGTACTTTATTATTCAGAACTTTGTGTGACTTTCTCCTGTGCTACACCAATCAAAGACAGACCAATCAAATTAAAATGCACATCCAAAAATCTTAAGAATCCCTCTTAAGAAGGTATGTCCTGTCTGCGGCAACTGGGTACAGTTTTACTTACTGCACATCATCAACCTCTCCCTCTCTACTGGCTCTTTCCCTTCTGCCTTCAATCATGCCACAGTCTCTCCTATTCTCAAAAAGTCCACTCTTGACCCCTCTGACCCTTCTAGCTATCGTCCTGTCTCACTCCTTCCTTTTGCTTCCAAGCTGCTTGAACGTGTTGTCTACTCCCGCTGCCTTGACTTCCTATCCTCCAACTCCTCCCTTGACCCCCTCCAATCTGGCTTCCGCCCCCTTCATTCTACTGAAACTGCTCTCGCTAAGATCACCAACGATCTTCTGGTGGCTAAATCTAAACGTCTCTATTCCATTCTTGTCCTCCTTGATCTCTCTGCTGCCTTCGATACTGTTGACCACTCACTCTTGCTGGATTCCCTTCACTCCCTTGGCTTTTGTGGCTCTGTCCATAACTGGTTCTCCTCCTACCTCTCTGACCGCTCCTTTAATGTGTCTCTCTCCAACTCCACCTCCTCCTCCTTCCCCCTCTCAGTTGGTGTTCCTCAAGGCTCTGTTCTTGGCCCTCTCCTCTTCTCGATCTATACCTCATCCTTAGGCAAACTCATTGCCTCCCATGGCTTCCAATACCACCTCTATGCTGATGACACTCAACTCTATCTCTCTACTCCCTCTCTCTCTCCCTCTGTTCAAGCTCGTCTCATCAACTGTCTCTCTGACATCTCTACCTGGATGTCTCAACGTCAACTCAAACTCAACATGGCTAAAACTGAACTCCTTATCTTCCCCCCTCATCCTTCCTCTCCTTCCTCACTGTCAATAACTATTGATGGAGTCACCATCCTGCCTGTCCCCCAAGCCCGTAGCCTAGGCTTCATCTTTGACTCAGCCCTTTCTTTTAAACCCTACATTGACTCTGTTGCTAAATCCTGTCGCTTCTCCCTCCATAACATTGCTAAGATTCGCCCTTTTCTCTCTGTCTCGTCTGCCAAAACTCTTGTTCATGCTCTGGTCATCTCTCGCCTCGATTACTGTAACCTCCTTCTCACTGGCCTTCCCCGGTCTCACCTTTCTCCCCTCATCTCTGTCCAAAACTCTGCTGCCAGGGTCATCTACCTCGCCAGTCGCTTCGACCATGTGCAGCCCCTCCTCTCTTCGCTTCACTGGCTTCCCCTTCCTGAACGAATCCTGCACAAGCTCCTAGTCTTCACCTATAAAGCTCTTCACAACCTTGCTCCCCCCTACCTCTCTGCACTTATCGCCCTCCATACTCCAGCCCGTGCACTTCGCTCCTCCTCTGTCCCTTCTCTCACCCTTCCACGCCTTCCCTGCTCCCCTAAGCGCCTTCGTCCCTTCTCACTTGCTGCCCCCCATGCCTGGAACTCCCTCCCTGTCCACATCCGCCTTGCCCCCTCCCTTCATACCTTCAAATCTCTCCTTAAAACTCACCTCTTTCGCTCTGCTCTGTCTGACTCTTTATCCTGCTGAGCCACTATTCCTATACCTACGATCGGTTTACCCTTATCCTTGCAACATGGACCTGCCTGCTGTCATTCTCATCGTAACCAAGCCAAGTACGTGCACTTGAGACCTCGCATCTTCATGAATGTTAGACCCCTTGTCTCTCCCTCTGTTCCCCTTCCTAAGTCTCTCCCCCAGCTCCTGTCTCTCAGATTGTAAGCCCTAGGGGCAGGGACCGTGTCTATTTTGTTACTTTGTAAAGTGCCAGGTACACTGCTGGCGCTATATAAATATTTGTTAATAATAATAATAATAATAATAATATTTTGGGGGCATGGGTGTCCAGGGTTCAAGGGGGGAGCTTCCCTGATCCAGTGGTGCCCAAACCCTTCAAGGCAACTCCCACTAACATATACTGGGGTCCCCACTTCAGAGTCCCTAGTGTTTAAGCTTTCTGATTGCCTGTTCTCAAGATGTGACTGTGGGATCCATCCTTGCAAGGTTCCAGATTCTGAAGGAAAAGGGTCTCCCCAGTCAGGCTCCTCTTCAGCCACCCTCCATCTCTTTATATCCCTAGTCAGAATTAACATGGTCACCGGATTGTCTCATCAGTGCACACCCTGGGCTCAGCCTGTCCCCGGCTGATGACCTCATGGCTGTAGAAACCCTGTTGCTAGGTGTTTCCGCAGCCTACCCTCTAGTGCCCACCTCTGTCCTTGCAGGCTTGGTGCCACACTCCCCACAAAAAAACCCGACACCTGTCAAAGACACTAAGTAACCATAACCAAAGGTGTCAGCACTGTAAGTATTTTCTTTATGAGTGCCAAACAAACCACACCACTCCACCATTTTCCAATCATGAAGTGCTTATTTATTTACAGTATAATATTTTAATCATATAATCAACAAAATCCTCCTTTGAACTTAAATCTACCTATGAACTTCTGTTTACCAATGAATGACGAGTCCATCCAACTCACTCAGTCCTGAGGGTTTACAGCCAACCCCCCTCTAGCTCCTGTCTTCTCCTTTGCTCCATGCTATATCCCTCTCCTAGGTTAAGGACACTCTCACTGACACTCTGTAGTGCCCTGGCATCTTCCAGTCGACTCTTCCACCCCAGACCCTGGTCAGAACCCTGGTCAGCTCCCAGCTACAGTAGCAGAGCAAATTCTCAGCCTGGTGCTGGTAGCCAACTCCCTGATCTCAGGTCTTGGCAGCTCGTATAGCCCAGAATAAGGTGTGTCCCATGAGGACAGCAAGCTTCCTTAAAGGGACAGATGTTCAGTGCACCCTGGTCCCTCTCCAGGGTTCGCATCCTTCAGGGACTCAGAGGCCTTTTTTAAAGGGACCTACTCCCAGTGGCAGTCTGTGGTCATGCTACTGCAGGGGTGGTGCAGGTGTATGTGTGTGCAGACGGACACACACCCATCCCTCACCCATGCCCCACATGGAGGAATGTGCGTTTTCGCTGGTTGCTTTGTGTAGGGGTGGTGGGTGGGGGTGAGTGTTTCATGGAAGCACCCATCCACCTGCCGCTGATTTCAAATGGGATGCATCCACCCACCCACTCACACAAGGCATGAGTAGGCATGAGTGGGTGCATCTCATTTAAAAAGGGCCACAATCCCACCCATCCCAATGACAAATAATGAAATATCAAATAGCAAGTGATCAAAGAACTGAGTTAGAGACTCGGGATACAATTTTCCAAAGCAATGAAGTCACATTGTTCCAAGTCCTGGCACAGAATCCAGTGGAGTATCCAAAGCCCAAAATGGCAAAGCAGCTTCTTTTCTTGACCCACCCCAATCCCACTTCTTTCTTCCCCCAAATGGTGTTAGCTCCACCCACTCATTCACCTTCTGGGATTTTCAAACGCCAGTGGGGAAGAAAGAGGATGACGGGGTTATGTCAGGAGAGGCTAAAGTTCCCAAGCCCAAGAACTGAATACCAATAGGGCTGAGCCAAGAGCAAGTATTCCCATTCCACAGGGAAATACCAACCTTTTGGGCGTGCTTGTGAGTGTTCATCAGTACTTGGTCAGTCTCCAGTGATTCTGCGCTTCTGCCATTGTCAATATCAGCACCTGGGATTTCCCATCATTTCCCATCAATTTTATCACTTTCTGGCATTTCTCTGGCATTTTCCATCATGTTTTAGCATTTATTTTGGTCATTTCCCATCATTTTTGCAATTTTACTTCACTTTTCCTCACTTTCTCAGACTTTTGTGGATGTTTAAGGCAGTTTTACGGACATTTCAAGCTCTTCCCCAGAACTTAAACCAGCACTTTTTTGTCTCCACAGCCCTGGGGGATGCATGCTGGGTGCACACGGGGCTTGGCACTGGCCCCATAGCAGCTCTGTTAAACTCATAAAAAATAATGGCAAATGGCGTAAACAGTGGGAAAAGCTAGTAAGTTTCTGCATCGCGTGAATGAAGGTGAATGACCCATTTCTGACAGAAACAGCTTTCACTGTGATTTTTTTCATTTCAGGCCTGCATACCAACTTTTTTATATCGCCGAGAGCCACAAGACACTCAACGTTGATCTTCAACTGGATAGGGAAGGTAGGGCACTCTGTGGCTTCCCCCTGCCCCTTTCGGGTAAAAGCCCTGGCTTCCAGGAAGCCCAGTGAATTTGAGCAGAAATAATAGTGGCTGAGGGAACACTGCCCTTCTCCCATGTCCCCCCAGGAGACTTTGGAGGTTGTGGAGATGGAGATGGAGCATCTTCTCTTGCTCCTGAGGGAGCCACATGGACATACCCCCAGGCAGGAAGCCACTTTTGGAGGGGCCCCAACAGCTACCAATTGGGCTATGCATTCATTGTCTATTGGTCTGCTACGACAGTAGCCATGTCACTGCAATGAATGTTGTGGGTAGGGAGGTTGGTATTAAGGTGAGGGTTGATCCTGCTGCCCCATACTCCGGGGGAAATACATTCCTTTCTGCCATTGCCTGTCTTTATATCCATATTAATGTCAGAGAATCTAGCATAGACAAGCTACCTGAGAGGAAATATTTGCCAATGGGAAAAAGGGGGTTTAACAAGCTGGTCCTAACTGCCTGCCATTCATCTATAAAAGATTCACAAAGACTTTTCTGTTATAACAATTTGGACAAAAAATGATAAGCTTTAGAAGCTCCAGGACAGAGCCAATCACTGTAATAATTAGGCAATGTTCAGAGAGACAAGTGATGATTCTAAACTCTCAATTTAGACTAAAGGCAGAGCCTTATCTCTCCGCTTTGTCTCTACAGGGAAATTTTATGCTTTGTCAGGAAAACTAAAACTCCTGTAAAACTTTATTAGCTCTCAAGACTGTTAAAGGGAAGCAGCAGAAAATGAATCGGTGATATGAAGAATAGACTTCAGACAGTTTGATACAGGTTCGTCCAGTTGTAAATTAAAATCAAATGCCACCAAATAGACAGGTTGTAAAAGAGGCCTCTGCTCCATAAAGCAGTAAAAATTTAAAAGGTCTGTTCAATTAAAAAGACTTAATAGTGTAGGGACTGAAGTTTTCCATACTATTTAGAACTTGAGCAGGAGTCAGAGTGCCTCCCAAAAATGGCAGAATGAGACTGCTTATACATGGACTGTTTTCTGGTTTATAGAGATATGAGGGGTGGTATTTGGAGCATGGTCAATTATGGTTCAGTAGTGTGTGTACCACCAGGGTTAAAGCAAATTTTTGTATTGTGCCATATTGTCCATTTTAGAATGGACGACAACAAAAAATTATGAAGAGGGGTTGACCTTGATTACCCCTACGTTCTCCTATCTTATTGTTTTTGTGTAAAAGAAATGTGACAATAGTGGAATGGTTCCCTGCTTGTTGTTCAGTCTGAGCTTTCAAAGTCAGAGGATTAGGGATATGATGAACATGAGCTTGCATCCCTTTGGCCATCTTTGACAACAGCCATTAATGTAGATGTCAAAGTCTTGAAGGCTCAGCAAGCTGCTGTTTTAAAACTGAAAATCCTTCAAGCTCTGGAGCTGAAGGAAATAAGAAAAAGTCAATGTGACTTGTCCCATTTCTTGGTTTGCTCCCATTGTGTGATATTGGGTGTTTTTAGACAAGTGCCTTCCCAACCATTACCCACCCATCATGCATGCTGCAGGGTTGCATAGGGCGCCAATGTGGCCCTGAAACATACATGATGAGTGGTTGATAGGTGGATAATGTGTGGGAAGGCGCTGGTTTAAAAACATCCAAAGTCACCCTTGGCACCCACCGCCATGGGTCGGTGTTTTCAGACATTCGCATTACCCACCAAGTTTTCACTGGTTAACCATTGGTTACCAATGAGGTTTCCACACAAGCACTAGGGATGGGAGAACGCGGTTCAGATGTTCGGAGTTCGGACCGAACTCGGTCTGTTTGAACGTCTGAACTGAACGTCTGAACCGAACTCTCGAACGACCGAACAGTTCGGTCATGTTCGGATGAGTTTGGATGAGTTCGGGGGTGGGAAAAATGTCTTTTCAGGGCCAAAAACTAGGTTTCAGTTTCATTCTCGGTTTCGGTTTCGATAGCGCTATTTTTGAATGTTCGGCCAAGTTTGGCCAAACCGAACTCGGCTGAACCGAACCATCGAACCTGAACTCAGGTTTTGAATTGAATGACCGAACATCCGAACTGCGTTCCGTTCGCCCATCCCTAACAAGCACAGTGGGTACTGGTTGGGGAGGCGCTTGTCGGAATACACCTGGTGTCCTCCTGATCGCAGTCTCTGACAAGATGCAGAGACATCATCCACCAGCCAGAATGGTGTCAGCCAGGTTGCAGTTAACACCAAATACAGAGGTACTGTTCACCAGCCAGAACAGCACCACTTAGTGCCAACACTGGGCCGTGTGCTACAACCTCGGCCAATAAGGAGCCATCTCCAGATCAAAGGGGGCAGAGAAGGAAGCTCCTAGAACTTCCTCTTCCACAATATTAAGGATTAGGGTGTGGTCACCGTGTTGGTCCCAAATGACAAGGAGACAAAGTGGTTCAAATGATATCTTTTATTAGACCAACTGTTGTTGGTCCAATAAAAGATAGTGATACCATTTGAACACAATACGTGGTCCAATAAAAGATATCACTCAAACCAATTTGTCTCTCACCCAGTATAAGGGGAAAGCAGCCAGCCAGTCCATCCTTGGCTTGCCAAATGTATGGATCTCCAGCTCTAGCTCACCTCTGTTCCAGCATCTTTCTCCTTCTCCTGAGTTCCTGTTTCAGCCATTGCTCCACATCTTGCTCCAGTTCCAGAATTCCTGCTCTGCCTCTGCTCCCATCTTTTTTTCCCAGCTCCTAGATTCCAGTATTGCACACCTGGTTCTTCCACCCACTCCAGCCCCTGGTCCACAGGATTCTACCACCACTGGGCCCAGTTCACCGCCCATTCCCTTGAACTGCCTCCTGGAATTTGACTTGGATTTGCTAACTGACCATGAACTCGGATTTCCTTCTCTGCTCTGGTGCCTATCTGGAACTGGGGCTGTCCCCTGTCACACTCCTGAAAGAGATGCTAATAAAAGTAAACTCAAACAATTAATTGTTTTCTGTCAAAAAGATAAAACCATTTTTCAGTCTGAACCAGTGCAGAGCGTAAAAGGTGAAAATTAGAAAACGCACCCCATGTGTCTTCATTAACATACTGCTAATTGACACTTTCCTCTCTTCAAGCAGCCAGGAAGCCAGCCAGACCCAATTCCCAAAATACTAATTAAGTTTAACCACGCTCAATATTATTTTCAAAATTTACTGGAGTTTATAAACAAGAGAGAGGAAGTGAATATAGTTAAAGTAGGTTGCAGAAGGAATTTACCAGCTATATTTGGATCTCCAGGTGGAGGCTGTGGCGAGGAGCGTTTTTCACCAATTACATCTGGTGCGATGGCTTCGGCCATTTGTCTCAGATTTGGACCTGGCTACTGTCATCCATGCTTTCATCAGCTCCAGATTAGACTACTGTAACAAGCTCTACGTGGGGCTACCCATGGTGATGGCTCAGAAATTGCAGCTGGTGCAGAATGCGGAGGCCCATTTCTTAGTGGGACTGGGCTGCCAGGAGCACATTACACCAGTTCTCCATTGTCTGCACTGGCTGCTGGTGGTTTTCTGGGCCCGATTCAAGGTGTTGGTTTTGGCCTATAAAGCCCTAAATGGCCTGGGACCTGCCTATCTGCAAGATCGCCTCACCCCCGGGTCCTGGATCAGCCCCTGCAGTCATCCGGGGGTGTCCTGCTCGAGGGCCCCCGGGTTTTTTGGGGGGGCATGCAGGGGAGGGCATTCTCAGTGGCCATGACACGACTGTGGAACTCCCTTCCGGTGGAGGCCCGGCTGACCCCTGATCTTTCCTCCTTTCGGAAAAGTTGTAAGACCTGGATGTTCCACCAGGTGTTTGGTGGGGGAGATGAGTAATGGTGGGGTGCATTTTTTGGGGTGGAGATGGGTGGAGGACTCCACTGCTGATTGCTCCATGGGTGGGTGGTGGGTGGAGATGGGTGGTGCGTGGGAGCCTGCACGCACGTACACCCACCTCGAGTGGTGTTTACACAGATGCATCCACCCAGAGAAACTGGGTGGAGGCATCTTGTGTGAAAAGGGCCCATGTTGCAGGGCTGCAGTGTTTCCCTGTACCATGTATAATAAAAAGTAACACCCATTTTATCTGTGTTAGAGTGTCTGTGTAAAAAGGGCCCATGTGGTGCTGCTTAGACACACAGCCCATCGTGGGGCAAATTGGTGTTTTGCTCACCACCCGATCTCAGCACGCAAACACTGCTGCCTCATTCCCCGTGTTGTACCTGCTAACACACCACACGATATCATTAGACACCACGTTGGCCATGTGTTCAACTAGAACATGCAAATTGTCCTTGTGATGCAATAGCGTTCATATTGTGTGTTCAACGGGTGGCCAAATTGGTGTTGGGATTGTTATGGTGCTTACACACAATGGCCAAACAAGTGCTTAAGGGTTTTGACACCCAATCTTTGTTATGTCTAAAGATGCCCAGTACCTTGGCTGGGTGCCCCAAGTAACCCAAAGGTCCCCTTTCCTCCATTTACCTGGGGCCTGGCTGAGGAAGGCAGAAGCAGGAGGTGGTACCTGGGAGGTGGCAGTGGTAGAAGTAATGGAAGCAGCGAGGTGGATGGTGATCATGGGGATGGAGGCATTTCAAGACGTTCTGGGGTCTAGGAAAGGCAGCTTGGCTCATGCTCAGGCTGCCTGGGTGCAATGTGTGCATGCAGAGGTCACCAGGGCACACATGCACATTCCCAAGGCCTGCACATGTGGACACACACCAGGACAGCCTGCATATTCACCTGGCCAGTTGGCATAGGCACCAGAGACCCCAGACGAACCTGGGAAGCCACAGAACACCTCCAGCCCCCAGGGTGCTGCCATCTCCCATCTAGCATCACTGCCCCTTCCTGGCACAGGTAAATCTACAGGGTACCCAAACAGGTACTTTGCAGTGCTTGAATACCACAAGTTCAGCAGGTTTACCTTCTTTACTGGATACCATTTCATTTCTATTGGCAACACGGGAAAGGCCAGATTCAGAAGGATGAATCTAACCTTGCAGATACTAGGACTGTCCAATCAAAATATCAAAAGTAAAAGGCACTTAGGAACTATGTGGTTCTGAGGTGAGGCATGTCACTTACGTCCTGCAGCGCTGTGGTGGGGTTCCAAAATAAGGGGTGTTCTTTTAAAATAAGTATTTAATTATTTATTTATTTCAATGATTTATACCCCGCACCGTCCAGTAACCAGCTCGGGGCGGCTTCCAACACTTCCAATTCAACAATACACAAATAAATTATAAGTAGGGTTGAAACGAATTTGAGCCCTTTGAGAATCTGATAGAATGGTGTTCTCACCGCCATTCTTGCCAAGATTTTCAAATGCCCCCCCCCCCAATGGTCTTTGCATGTGCAAAATGGCTGCCGGTGGGACGCACATGAACAGAATGGCTGTGGTGGCCATGTTGCGCATGCACAGAGCATTTAGGGGTTTTCAAGAATCTCACGAGATTTTTAATAAACCTCGAAAACGTTCTGTGCATATGCCAAATGGCGCACCCACAGAATGGCCACAGCAGCCATTTTGCACACGTGCAGACTGTTTCTTGTGGTTTTCGAGAATCTTGTAAGATTCTCAAAAACCCTGCTGAGACCATGAGAGATCTCACCGGGGGGGTGGGAGAATCTCGCACGTTTTCATCAGAATACAGTCACATTCTTGATTCAGCCCTAAAAATAAGCGATATTTGGACCCCCTACTGGTACTTTCAAGTAAGCTCATGGCCTGGTTACATCACCTGGTAATTTCTGTGCCCACTAAAACAATGTTTCTCTCTCCACATCAGTTAAGCACTTGTATTTACCGACTCCAAAAAAAATCACATAAAGTTTTAGAAAAAGACTGCTCAGGCATCCTCTGAAGTGCTCAATTTCTCCCTGGTGTAATATACCCAGCACAGTACAGAAATAAAATACCAAAGATGCTTTACAAAAATGATAAAATGCCAATTTAATCATAATTAAACACAAAAGAGTAACTTCCATGTCTGGGAAATGATCCCTGGAGACTCTCAGGCACAGTCTCTAGTTCAGAGAAAATAGGAAGTTAACTCTTAATCACACAGTCTGGGGCAATATGGATCATGCTTCTTTCTCATTCTCTAGCTCCAGATTGTAATTGTGCACCGTCTGTCTCTCATATGAACTGTGTTGTTTCTGTGTCTGATTTGAGGCACTCGGATAAAAGACTGCTTGTATTTCATTTTTTTTTCTTCTTCTCTTAGACCTGATTTGAAATTTTTCCTCCAAAGAAAATTTTAACCAGAAACTCAGTTGAGAACTCACCATTTTTGGTGGTGTGGGGAGGAGGAAAGGAGGGGTAATTGTATTTATTTTGAAATTTCTCAAAATTTCATGAAACCTCTGAAATGTCAAAGTTCTAATTTCAATGTTGGGTGTCTCTACTTGGGTGTCTTCCAGTTGCCTAATGCGAGACAAGCATCAATGTTTGTTCATTCAAGGCTGGGAGCAAGCCATGGAGTGAACATAGTTTACAGATGCTTGTTATCCAGAACACTGTGTTCCCAACACATCTGGGGAACTCCTCGGGAGAGATTTATTTATTTTTTATTCATTTATTTGGATTTTTATCCCAGCCTAACATCATAAAAGCATAAAAGACAAAGTAAAACTCATAAAACCCCATGAAATACGTATAACCCCACCCCAGGATCTACCATTGCCTGTTAAAGGCCTGGCCAAATAAATACGTCTCGCATTGCCTCTGGAAGATGCTGAAACTAGGGCTTAGGCAAACCTTCAAGGCAAGGGAGCTCCAAAGCCATGGAGCCGCCACCGTGAATGCCTCTTTCTCCATGTGCCAGGGTCGTATGGAGCTAAAACGAGTACCTGCAGAAATGGGTAAACCTGTCAAATTTCCAATACCTAAATTGAACCAATGGGGTGGGGGTACTTTTTGGTACCCGAACTGGTTTTCAATAAGGTATTCAAAATACCAACAATCAGTATACCGAAATAAATACCAACAACTAGTATACCAAAATACCGATTTTGTCGTGATTTTGTTCCCGTATGGGCAATGCATAGGGGGTATGGGAAGCATTCCCCACCCCCCAAGATATTTTCCCTGGTGCAGCTCTGCCCCAGCCCTGCAACTATTGGACTTAGGACTCCAGTCCTCCTCTCCATGGTTCTGCTTATCTGGGTGAGCAAGATGTTGTCAGAGAAGTGACTTCCTTGCAAGACAAGTGGCAGTGGCATGAGGGAGGAGGACTCGGCAGCAGCAGTGGAACATGGCTGAGGAGAAGGATGGGAGGGGAGATGAAGGTAATGGAGCAGGCTTCCCTAGCCAGGTGGTTAATAATAACCTTTAAATTGTGACTCCCCTGCCACACTATCAACAGTCACGATGAGTCCCAGATTTCAGCATATTTCAGGAAAATTTGGTATGTAGGTTTACTAGTTGGCTGTATTTTGGTTTTTTGAGTACTTGAACAGTATTCGGGTACCAATTCAGATACCCAAAATGGTACCTGAAAATGTGAGTATTACCCACAGGTATAACAAATGAGAGACCCATTTCAACTCTAGACCTGGGTCAGTGGTGGAACTTGCAAGAGGGTGCTCTCAGCTGATCTTAGAGGCCGCGGAGGGACATAAGGAGGAAAGTGGTCCTTTAGATATGTAGGGCTCAGGCTATTTAGGACTTTTTAGGTCAAAACGAGTACCTTTAATTCTGCCCTAAATGTTATTGGAGCCAGTGAAGACTCTGAAGTGCTAGTGTAATGTGCTCCCTGTGATCCACTCTTGTCAAGAGACAGACTGCTATGTTCTACCGGAGCTGCAGCCCCTGAACAGTCTTCAAGGGCAGACCCTTGTAGAGTGCATTAGAGTAGTCCAGCCTCAGGGTAATGAAGGCATGGATGACGGTGGCCAGTTCCATATTGGAAAAAGGGGGGACAGTCGCACAGCCTTCTTACCAGATGGAGTTGGTGAAAAGCACTCCTGACCATAGCTGAAAACTGATGTTCCAGATACAGCTTGGAATCCAGGCGCACCTCCAGGAAGTGAACTTGAGAAACCAGGGGAGTCAGCTTTCCTAAGTTGATTTGACAATGAAATTTTGGCCATGATCTTCAAACCACTTCCTCCTGATTAGTTCCGTCAAAGCCCACAGGGCCCTGTCTATGTGTTAGAACTGAAATGGTTATTCACGAGTTGACTTCTTTCTCTTTGGAGTTGTGGTAACCGAATCAATAATGGTTGGTAAATAAATGGTAACCATTCATTAACTGATGGTTTAACCAAGTGACCATGTTTCTGTCTTACTGCCTCGGGCCATTTATTGTGTTGCTGAATTGCTGTTTTGCTGTTCAGCAGGGTTGTGCCATTCACTGTGTTGCAGTCTGCCAAGAGGCATTCTCAGTTGGCTGCCTCAGTGTTGTGGAACTTCCTTCCCACGGAGGTCCGTCAGAGCCTAAGCATATTCTGGAGGCGGTGTAAAACCTTTCTTTTTGACAAAGCATTTGGCAGGTGTGGATAGGGGTGGGTGGGTTTAGGGGCAAGGGTGGTGGTGTTTTTTTAAAAGGAATTTTAATATGTTTTTTTTTTAATGCTATAAGCTGCCCTGAGCCTTGGCGAAGGGCAGGGTAGAAATTTCATAAATAAATAAATAAATAAAAATAATAAATTCCATTTCCCCCTCCATTCCATGTTTACCAGCTAGTTCTGTTTTCCCATAACTCCTTTCCTCATTGGATAAGTGGTTCAAATTTGCTGGATGCAGCTTTGCTATTGGTCTGGAAGTGAAACCTAAAATAATGGAATGCAGGAAAACGGTAATTCGGTTACGCAGTAGTGGCAAAGTGGTATTAGCCAGCATTTTGGTTAACCGGTTAACTGCTGCAGTATACAGTTACCGATTGGTTAATTGACTATGGCTGCATTCCCATCTGCAGTGGCAGTGGCAAGAGAGAGCGGCGCGGGAAGATGCGGCAGCAGGGAGGAGCCAGATGACAGGAAATGAGCCGGTGCGAACAGGGATCTACCGCGGCTTCTCTCGCGCCTATCAGGGAAGGATTCTTCTATTTTAAAAGAAGAAATGGAGGTGGCGGGGGGAGGTGGGGAGGTGGAGGAAATGTTTGTTTTTATTACTTTCATACTTTCATGTTTTCCACCTACAGTCCATCACCCTTCACATCACACGGAAGAGGAGACTACATGTTGATATGAAGCACTTAATTAACAAACATACCCTTGCGCACAATATGCCTTGCTTCCTGTCATGTCTTTGTTATTCTCTTTGAGTTCACTACTGATCTTTGGTTGGCAGAATCATGATTAATTTATTCTCATTCTACAAAAAAAGATCTTTTAATTCCAAGGAGTCTGATAAATGAATGACTTGATGCTGCATCATTTGGCTTGCTTGTATTTGGGGATGAATTGCAATTATTGTCTTTTCCTGAAGGCTGTGAGCACCATTGCCTTAAATAATGGTGACTGACAGAATTGGGGGCAAGATAGCAGTTTATGGGGTTTCAAGCAGGAGCCAAATTCTAACCCAATGGAAAGTTGGAAGGCAAATCGGGACATAAGTTACCTTTTCCTGTAATTCTGCTTGAATGAATGAGGCAGCGAGAAGGGAGAGAGGAGATTCTTCTCCTGCTTGGCCTGTCAATAGTGGGAGAATGTGATAGTCTGTGTTCTACAAACTCATATAGCAGGGCTGCCAGCAATGGTGTAGCTGGGAGCTCACTTGAGCCCAAGCTCCGTTCTCGCAGGTGGAGAGGGTTGGGCTGGGAGGCTTTGCAAGCAGCCTGACTGTTGCTAGGAAATGTTCAGAGTGGATGCGGAAGGCAGCAGGAGTGGGGAGTAGGAGAGACACTATGCTCAGTTAAAAATACTTGATAATACTGAGTATTTTCCAGAGTATTCTTTGATTCCACTGGCACGTCCTGTCCTCTGGTTGAGTTTGCTGCCCCTGCCTCCCGTTCTTACTCCCCTTTCTGCATGCCACATTAGGAGACTTGTGTTGCATTCAATTCCTCCATTACTGAGTGCTGAACACCTTACTGATTTGTTGGTTTTCTCGGTACTCGGTAAACCGAGTCGAGTACTGGGATTCTCGGTATTTTTCTATTCCTTTTGAAATAATGCCTAGCATTTGGTTT
>QEPC01003063.1:5052-23556 GCA_003113815.1 Sphenodon punctatus | reverse complement strand
TTTTTTTATCAAGAAAAAAACCTCGAGATAATGTCGAGATTTTTTATTTTCTTGATTCTCATTTTTAGATCAATTCTCTTTTGAGAATCCTCATTCTCAGAGAGAATCGAGACAATATCGAGATTGATTTTCAGACCTAGTACCCAAATCAGGCACTAATTGGGTGCCAATTAATACCTGAATGTTGCAAGCTGATGGGGGTAGAGAAGGAGTTCTGTAGTTGGAGGCTGGCTTGGAAACAGTTTGGTGGGAGCAAATGCCCAGAGAGTGGCTTCAAACAGCACCTTAGTGAGAAGTATTTGGAATTTTGATGTGTTTCAATTTTTTGCACTGTAAATAAACATGCAGTTGTTGGTGGAAAGGGGTTGGAATGGTGTGGCTCATTAGGGCCCTGACCCTATCAAATTCTATAGCCCAAAGATGCCCTATTACATACCACCCATTGTAAAGGATCATGACTTTAGCTCAGGAAGGCCCTGGTTCACTGCCCAATGCATTAGCCAAGATGGTGGCCATCACCCCATTAAAGTATTCTCCAAATGTCTCTTTATGAGATCATTTTTACATCCTTATCTTCTCAGATGGCTTGTGAATTTGCCTGAACTTGGCAATAACTCCTAGTAGTTACAACAGATAGGGGACAAAGTTATCTCCAGTGCTGTTCACATTACTTTTTATATGTACTTGCATCTGGCGGGGAGCAAAGATTATTAAAATATCCTGCCCATTTCACAGCACATCTTAGAATTTCTCAAGTAATGCTGCCACATGGATCTGAGATCTTAAAAATTAATGAATCAGAGATAAGTATTAGAGGTGTGCAGATTTGTTTTCTTTTTTAAATGTCTAAAACTAATGATGGCCTATGAAAATGACAGGCCATGGTAAGAAAAATTGATTATTTCCTCTTAAACCCAGCTGTTTACGCAGCCTCCTAAGGAGCTACCATCATGACAAGGAATCACCCAGGGTAGGACTTCTGTCCTGACACAGTTCTGCAACTATGACTTCAGATTGCAATTGGCATAGGCTTGGATTGTGACTTTCTGGCTTTGACCGTGATTTTGGCTATCACCCTAGATATGGTCCAGACCTGAGCTGTCACAGACGGTGACCTCCCAGCTTTAACTTTGAGGACCAGTGTAGCCTAGTGGGTAAGGTGTTGGGCTTGCACCTAGGAAACTGGGTTTCAAATCCCATTTAATTTATTTACTAGGGATGTGCGAACAGAATCAAGTTCGGAAATTCGGTTCAGTTTGAAAATCGAGTTCAGTTCAAAAGTTCAGTTCAGTCGACCGAACTTCCGAACCGAGTTCGTACATTCAAAACAGGTTTTTTGGCCTTCCAAACTGGTTTGGATTCGATCAAACAGTTCGGTTGAATTCGAGTTCAGTTTGAAAGTTCGGTTCGGTCGACCGAACTATTCGAGTTCAGTCCGAACTNCCTCCTCAAAAGATTCAGGGCGACTCTTTTCACAAGGGCCGCAGTGGGTGGGGGGAAAGGTATGTGCTGTAAGGATGGGTGAAGAGAACGCCGTTTGGACATTCGGTCATTCGGTCATTCAGTTCGAAATCTGAGTTCGGGTTCGGCTGTTCAGTTCAGCAGAGTTCGGTTTGTCTGAACTTTGCCGAACATCCAAAAATAGCACTATCGATACCGAAACAAATTTTGTTTTTGTATTGATATTATTGGCCCTGAAACCACCCCTGGTGAAACCACCCTGGTGCCAGAAAGTCTGTTCCTCAGCTGCCTCCCCCTTCCAGTCATGTTTTTCCCACCCAAAGTCATGTTTTTCCCGCTCCCGAACTCATCCGAACTCTTCTGAACTTTTCCGAACTGTTTGGAAGTTTGAGCGTTCGGTTTGGAAGTTTGGTTCAGTCATCCAAACAGGCCAAGTTAAGGCTGAATTTCGAACTTCCGAACTGCGTTCGCACATCCCTAATGTGCTGACACCTCCACACACAGAGCAACCGGCATTGGCAGCTATTGCTCCATGCATGGATGATGTGCAGAGGTGGGTGGAGATGGGTGGAGTGCGGGAGCATGCACGCATCCCCACCCACCAGTGGCAGCATTCCTACAGACTCCCCCCCCATTGCACACCCACCTGCTGCGGTGTATGCACAGGCACCCCCCCCTCACCCGCACACTGTGCTATCAGGTGTGCCCAAGTGCAAGGGGGGCACCCATGTGAAAACGGCCTCAGCCTCAGTTCCCCATCTATAAAATGGGTATAATAATGAAAATGCCTACCTCCCAGGGTTGTTGTGAGGGCAAACTAGTTGAGGATTTTGAATTTATTAGGGGGGTGCATGCCATTTTCGTTATTACAATACCAATAACGAAAATTGTCGTTGATTTCATTGTCGTTATTGCAATAACAAAAATGACAACTGATAATGACAATAACAAAAACAACAATTTTGTTATCATTGTTATTATTATTAGTGCAGTGGCAGTTGTGTTTTGGAGGGAAAATGTGGAGAGGGGAGGAGGGAGCAAAGATCTCGGAGCCCTAAACAGGGTTGAACTCCTGAACTGTGCCTGTTTTGGGTGGGGTGAGCAGCTCAGCAGTATCTGATGGATGTATCGCTGGCCAATGAGCAGCACAAGCAGGCCCCAGCAGTCTCATGGCACTCTGTGATTGCTTAATGCCTGCTGCCTCCCACAACCAATCAGGGGGCTCTGGGGGAGGACACTGCAACCCTTTATAATGGGAGAGCCAGGCTTTTTCTAGGGATGTGCAAACAGAACCGAGTTCAGAAATTTGGTTTGGTTCGAAAATCAAGTTCAGTTCGAAAGTTTGGTTCGGTCGACCGAACTATTCAAGTTCGGTCAAATTCTGAACTTCCGAACCGAGTTCGTACATTCAAAGCTGGGTTTTTTTGGCCTTCCAAACTGATTCGGATTCGACCGAATATTTTGGTCGAATTCGAGTTTGGTTTGAAAGTTCAGTTCGGTCGACCGAACTATTTGAGTTCGGTCCGAACACCAAACTTCCGAACCACGTTCGCACATTCCTAGATTTTTCTCTCCGTTCTGTGAGAGATCTGCTTGTCAGGTTGCATTTACAGAACTGCAAAAATCCTCCATAGCCCTCATTGTATTATCACCAATACCTTTCCTTCCTCATGCCCTACATTTTACCTTCTCCCTTTCCCTGCCCTTCTTCCCCCTGTACATTATATAGAGATAGGTAGTACAGATTAGATATAGATATATATTATAGACATATAGATTAGATTAGTTTAGAATAGTTATATAGATAATTGATTAGATAGATAGTTTTCCTTTTCCCTTCCCCTGTCTCCCTTAGATTTAGATAGATATTAATTGTGCACATATATAGAGATATTAGATAATATATAGGTATTTAGGCTAGTCTGTTTTATTATATATATTAGGATTATAGGATAGGCATATTGTATAAATATTTATGCATGGAATCAATACTGGTACTAATACCAAAAATAAAATCTTCATTTGAAATTATACCGATACTGATAATGACAACGATAACGAAAACAACATTGTCGTTAATAATGATAACAAAAATGACATTTTTAAATAACAAAAACAAAAATGACATGGGGAAATACACACACACATACACACATACACTAGTTGAGGATTGTGAATTTATATATATATATGGTCCCTGACACCAACTCTTTCTCTCTCTCTTTCTCTTTTTTTCCTTTGCATAAATTCTTGCCAGTTTTTCCCTAATGGAAATTTATTCAAGGAAAATAAACATTTATCATTAGAGGCTTTCTGCTCCCCTTTCATCCTGTTAATGAATGTCTTCTACTAGGATTAGATGTTGATTAGATATAATGGCCGCTAATGATCCTAGCTACTAAATTAAGGCAGATGTTTGGGGATTTATACTTAAAAATACCTCATGTGGTAAATCACCGGAGGAGCCTGTGAAAGGACTGGAGAGCAATGCCATATGCGGTCGCCAGGATAATAAATTAACTGTGACCCAGAGAGGCCAGGCAATGGGGAGGTTATTCTGTTTTATTAAGCCGCCACTGAAATGATGCAAAAGTGTATAATGAAAAATGTGTCCAGAGAAAATGCCTAACAATGAGGTTTCCCTCATTTCTAAAATAAAGGATATTTCATATGTTAAAAGTTTAAGGTGCCACTAGATTTAAAATGATGCCAATCTGCACCAGCCACGGCAAGTGCCCATAGCACCTGGTGATGTGATCTGGCCAGGAATCGAAGTTAAGCCTGTGATCAAGTTTATTTATTCATTCATTCATTTGGATTTATATGCTGCCTTTCTGAATAAGGCTCAGGGCAGCTTACAGCATATAAAAACAGTTTAAAATCCCTTACCCCCTCCAATGCCAAATAAATAAATAAAAACAACCTTTCCCCCAATGCCCTGAACTCATCTCACCCAAGTCTATCCCTGCCTTCCAAATGCTCGGCCAAACCAAAAAGTATTATCATGTTTCCAAAAGATGAGCATGTTTGGGCGTAGACAAATCTCAAGTTAGGGCTGATTCCTACCTATGTTTCACTCACATCCACCCCGAGCTGCTGCATCAGGAGGGGCGGAGTATCAAGTTTTTATTAATAAATAAATAAATTGAATAAAATACTTTGGGAATTGGGGATCATAGACTCATAGGGCTGGAAGGAACCCCAAGTCAGTCTCTACAACTGCCATTAGGCAGGATCCATACTATCATCATTCTAAATTTTAGAATCTAAAACATTCCTGAGAGATGTCTATCTAAGCAATTTTTAAAGTCCTCCAATTATGGGGTTTCCCCAACCTCCCTTGGCAAATATTTTACTGCCTAACTATCCCGATAGTAGATCCTAAACCTTTCCCCCTTTAATTTAAACCCATTATCTCTAGTCCTGCCTTCTGTGTCCAGAGAGAACTAGGCAACATTTTTCCTTTAGAGTGCTCTTCTACGTATTCAAAAACTATAATCATGTGCCCCCTTATTTTCTTTTTTTCTAATCTAAACATGACCAGTTCAGTCATGTTCCTCTCATAGGTCTTTCCAGGAAATCTTTATAGATCTATTTTAAATGGATTCTATAATATTTTTTTTATTGTATTCTTATGTTGTGAAACGCTCCAAGTGCTGTTTTTATTGTTGTTATCTTTACTGGTGCAGACTGAGCAGGGGCCAATTTCTCCCTGGGCCCTTTTCTCCAACCTAACCTTGTCAGTCAGCATGTGGAAGTAGCACCAAGTCTAAGAGTCTCATGAGGCAACAGGGAGTGGATGGGCTGCCAGGCAGTGAAGTCAGTAAAATAGGGTGTTAACTGATGTGATGGGATGTCAGTTATCTCTATCCGGGGGGGAAGGACTTCCCCCGGTCGAGTGCACTTGACGACCATGGGAACACACGTCCCTGCAGCCTGCCCTGGCGGAGGAGGGGGAAGTGCCGTGTAGCTGGATGGCGCTGCCCTAGGGCTGAAACTTGTTCTCGAGTTTTTCTTGGTTATTGTCAAGAATCACGGTTCTTGACTTGTTTTAGTCGAGAAATGATGATTGAGGAAAATATTGATCCTCAACCCTGGTTGAGAAATTTTTCTCAAAATCCCATTTACCACAATTTGCCATTTACCGTATACCATTTACCACAATTTGCCATTTACCGTATACCTATTTACGATGCACCACTTACCATGTACAGCCTTTGTCCTTGAAATGCACATGTGCAAAATGAAAAGTGCCATTTTGCGCATGCAGATTACCAGGATGAACACGGTACATGGTAAATCAGTACATGGTAAATTATGGTAACCAATATATGGTAAATGGGAAATTGCGGTAAATAATATATGGCAAATGGTAAATTATGGTAAACATTAAATGGTATTTCAAGAAAGAATTCTCAGCTGAGATGTCGATCTGTTATCAAGATTGTGCCAAGATCTCGGTGAAAATTTTTGGTTTTCATGATATTTCCATTAGAAAAAAATAATTCTCTTTTCTTGACCAATAAATGTTAATAATCGGTATTTTTCTCGATTATCACCCACCATGCCCCTGTCATGAGAGGAAGCCATAGCTGGCTGCCATGGCGACCCCCAATGCTGGGTCCGGCAGGCTCTCAGACAGACATGCCTGCCTAGTTTGTCCACCAGCTCAACCCTGTCTGGGCAGCTCATGGGGTCAGACTTTGGGCCCACTTACTTCTGGGCCCACATCTCTGGCCCAGCTACCATTCCCACCATTTTTTAAATGTGCCCACATCTGGGAGTGCCTAGATCAAACGTGCTTGGAATTAAGCTGACCCAGGAGGGCCCAACTGGGCCAGCCAGGTCACCGTCATATTTGTTAGAACCCATAGATCTTGGAGTTAGACGGGACCTAAGAGGTCATCGAATCCAACCTCCTGCTCAATGCAAGGAATCCACAGCTACACCATCCCAGACAGATGACTGTCCAGCCTCTGTTTGAAAACCTCCAGTGAAGAAGAGCCCACCACCTTCCTAGGCAATTTATTCCACTGTCCAATATCTCACCCAATGTTGAACCAAAATTTCTTTCTTGTAATTTGAACCCATAGTTAATAATCTTACTTTCAGGGGCAACAGAAAACAAGTCTTTGCCATCTTCTGTGTGACAGCCCTTCAGGTATTTGAAGATTGTTATTATGTCTCCTCTTAGTCTTCTCTTCTGTAGGCTATACATACCCAATTCCTTCAACCTTTCCTCATAGGACTTGTTTTCCAGACCCCTGACCATCTTTATTGACCTCCTCTGAACCCGTTCCAATTTGACAATGTCCTTCTTAAGATACGGCACCCAGAACTGAACACAGTACTCCAGATGAGGTCTGGACAGCACAGAAGAATTGAACAATAACTTCTTGTGACTTGGAAACTGCTTCTGTTAACATTCCTTTGTTAGTCTGCCCAGTTCTCCCATGGGTTTAGAAGCAGCATGTAATGTCCCCACATTTCAGCCCCCATCCCACAGGTCTCTTTGAGCCAATCCACCCTGGGTCTTTGTCAGTGTATGCGTTGGACCACCAAATGTCCAGAGCTCAAAATCCTGAAATGATATCACCATCTGTAGTTATAGCACCCCAATATCCTCACTAGGGATTAAAGTTGCCTTCTCAATTCTCAAAAATCTCGTCGAGAACCCGGTTCTCACTGAGATTTTCAAGAACAAGAATGGGTTGAGAATCAGGTGATTCTTGACCCATTCTGAGATTCTTGTTTGGCCAAAACCAGCTCTGCACATGTGCATTCTGTGCATGTGCAGCCCCGGTGGCCACTTTGAGCATACGCAGAGCATTTTTAGGGTTTCAAGAATCTTCAAAAAAGCTCTGCACATGCACAAAATGGCTACCACGGGGCCACGTATGCATAGAATGACTGCAGAGGCCATTTTGTGCATGCACAGAGTGGTTTGGGGGGTTCTCGAGAATTGCACAAGATTTTTGAGAACACCTCTGAGAATGGGCGAGGTCTCGTTAAGATTGTGAGAATCTTGTGTGTTCTCGCAAGAATGGAAATCCATTATCATTTCACCCTTAATGCTCATCCTCTTTCCTTGTACCCACCTATCCTATATCCAATGCAACATCCCCACACCTACGTATCCAGCTTCTTCCCAACTAGAGCCGAAACGGATAGCACATTTGCTACCCAGGGGTAATACCCACATCCACGTCGCCCCGGGATGCCGTAGGCATATGGGGCGACTCATAAATATATATAATAAATATAAATACTTATCAAGCAGTCTATCAGGTGCCTGACTGGTACCCAAGTACCCTAGCTGGGCACTCAATTACCTAAAAATATCAGTTATTATTCTTACCAAGTTACCAAAATGATAAATCAGTACAGGAATTGAATAAAAAGTCAAACAAATTAGTTCCAGAAGTTGGAGAGTCAGTATCAGAAGTTGGAAAAATTGGGACAAAAGCCAGTAAATTGATACATTGGGTACTAACTGGGAACGGGCACCTATTAGTACCCGATGTTACCTTCAGGGGGAGGGTGTTCCATAATTGTACAATCCACGCATACTACTACTACTTATCATGTAAAGTTATGCAAACTAGCATTACCTAGCCTTACTGATTCTCCTAGGGAGGAAACCTCAGGCAAAGTTAAAACATTTGATCAAACTGTTAATCAAGTTCAGTATTAGATCTAGATAGGACATCAAGGCACTGTGAGTTATCTAGCAGAGAAAGAACAATCCAGCGTCTGGCCACTGGAATTAGAAGCATTCCCGTTAGAAATAAAATGTAACTTTTTTTTTAACGAGGAGGGCAATTAATCATTGAGACATGTTGCGAAGGGCTGTGGGGAATTCATCATTACTTGAAGTCTTTAAATCAAGATTAGATGCCTTCTTTGGCTGCAGGGATTACTGGGTGAAATTCTCTGACCTGTGCTATGCATGGAATTTGATCACATTTGTCCCTTTTGACCTTAAAATCCATGCATCTCTTTCAAGATGCCTCCCCAATAAAGGATCTATGAATTATAAGTAAGGTCATTTTTTAAAACAAAGAAACAATGAGCAGAAACTATACTTGATTCTGCAAATACATACGTTTAAAAGAAAACAGAAACAATAGAATCAGAGACTGAGGGAGCTGGAAGGGATCCCAAGGACAATCAAGCCCAATCCTCTGCTGCAAGGCAGGTTGTCCTATGCCTAGAGCATCTCGCAGACAGATGTTGTTTTTGAAAACATCAAGTGAAAGAGAATCTGCAACTTCCCCAGGCAATCTATACCATTGCCCAGGTGTTGCAATGACTAGCAAGTTTCCCCTAATATTTATTTATTTATTTATTTATATTTTAATTGTTTATTCAAATTTATTACCCTGCCCTGCCCACCAAAGGAAGTCCAGGGTGGCCTACAATATTAAAATACAAATATAAAACAAACCAAAATACAAAACCATAAAACACCCCCAAAAATATATATATATACCATCCTCCACCTCAACCCACCTAACCACCTACCTCCCCCGTATCCCCAACAACTCCCTCCCTCCCTTGCCCCCATTGCCAAATGCCCTTGTAAACAGAACTCCTTTACACCGCCTCCTAAAGGTGCGCAGGTCTGGACACAAGCAAACCTCCTGGGGGAGGGAATTCCACAGTCACGGGGTGGCAGCCGAGAATGCTCTCTGCATTGTAGGAACCAAGTTTTTTAAAAAAGCACCTCCAGACGGGCGTCCCCAGCCAACCACAAAGGCCGTGATGGGACATGGTAGGCCAGGCAATCTTTAACAGGATCCCAAGCCATTTATATCTATTTCTTATATTTTTTTATCCCGCCCCTCTTGCCCATGACAACTCACGTAAAAAATGCAATAAAAAACGTTATCAAACATGATCAAAAATATAACTCTAAAAATACACACGCACGCACGCACGCACACACATATAGGTTTTCATGAAATCTTCCCTATAGAAAAACCTTCCAACCCCAAACTACTGGACACCAGGGAAAACTTCTGGATCTACCGACTTGACACCCTCACTCCCAACGGCTTTAACTTAGAAGTTAACACGTGAGCCCCTATCTTTTCTTGTATGTGCTACTGCACTCCTTAGCTCACCTTAGAACTCTCTCCACCCTCAGAGTTCTACGAACTGTCAGTGTGCTCACAATACACTTTATTTCAAAAATCAACTGAGTTACTGATGAGGGCAGAAGCCAAAATGTTCAACTAATCAATAAATCTCTGTTTACAGTCAATTTCTCTTTATAATATATATAATAGCTAGTAAACAAGCTAGTAAATAAATAAATCTCTGTTCACAATCATTTCCTTCTCATTATATATATATACATTATATATATACACTTGAAAACCCTGATCTACATAAAAATAATTCCTACCCCCCTCCTAAAACCTCACCCCCCTCCCTGCCAAAATGCCTAGTGGAAGAGCCAAGTTTTACAATTTATACCAAAGGCAAGCAGATCTTAGCAGAGGTGGATCTCCACCGGGCATACCACAGTGATGGTGCAGCTGCTGAGAATGCCCTCCTCTCAGTATGGACCGGCCGATAGCGCGGGACCTCCAGGAGGGCACCCCCGGACAACTTCAGAGGCCGCCCAGGAGGTGAGGCAATCCTTCAGGTAAGCACGGTCCAGGCTGTAAAGGGATTTAAAGGTTATCACCAGCACCTTGAATTAGGCCTGAAAGACAATAGGCAGCCAGTGCAATGCTCAGAGCCAGTTGAATGTGCTCCCTGTGGCCCATCCCAGCAAGGAGACAGGCCGCCACATTTTGCACCAGCTGCAGCTTCTGAACTGTCACCATGGGAATCCCCACAAAGAGAGCATTGCAGTAGTCTAGCCTCGAGGTGACAAATGCATGGCTGATAGTGGCGAGATCGGAGTCTGAGACATATGGCTGGAGCTTCCTCACCAGATGTAATTGGCAAAAGTGCTCCTGACCAGTGCTCACACCCAACACCTGAGAATTCAGGCAAAGCTGTGAATCTAGGAGCACCCCCAGACTCTGCACAAATGGAACCAATGAAGGGCGGACACCCTCAACAATGGGCGCATCCCCCTCTCCCAGATCACCGACCCTGCCCACCAGCATCACCTCTGTCTTGTCAGGACTGAGCTTCAGTTGGCTCAACCTCATCTAGTCCCCCACAGCAGCCAAACATCGGGACAGCAACAAGTCAACAGGGCCTGGGTCGGTTGAAAAAGGATGATACAGCTGGGTATTGTCAGCGACGAACCCCCCCAGATACTTATAACCTCCCCTAGCAGCTGCATGTCCACATTGAACAAGAGAGGGGACAGAACGGAACCCTGTTGGACCCCACACAGGAGGCCCCTAGGGGACAATGTACAATCCCCTAGTACTACCTGCTGTGATCTATCTGCGAAGTAAGAACGGAACCATTGCAAGACGTTCCGTCTACCCCAGCCAGGTCCCACAGGAAAGTCACCAGCATGTCATGGTTCACGGTATCAAAAGCTGCTGATAGATCTAGTAGAACCAGCAGGGTCATATGACCCTTAGCTCCACCAGGAGGTCATCAACCAAGGACACAACAAGCTGTCTCTTTAGGTCTTTAAAGGTCAAAATCAGCACCTTGAATTGTGCCTGGAAAACAATAGGCAACCAGGCAGATTCCTGATGTTTTCTGCCCTGGCACAACTTAAGGCAATTTAAGCTACAATGGGCCTGACTTATGTCCCAATTATAGGCCGCCCCAAAGGACATGGGGACACGGTCTCCTGGTTGGGGGTGGGGGGACAGGGATTGGACAGGGCTCACCTATGAGGGCAGTGCTGGCCCAGCTCCCAGTGGCAACAACCTTGTCAGGAAGTTTCTAGGGGTATGCAATTTCATATTCTTTAATTCATTGCAAACACGAATGGATCCCCATTTATTTTTGTAACATAGGTAACAGAAACGAATGAATACGCAAACAACAGTTGTTTGATTTCATTAGTTTTGCTTTTATTTTATGCAAAAAATATCCACCTGGGTCATTCTACATGTCTGCTGCCCTTTTCCAAAATGGCACCAATGGCACCAATGTAACAAAAATGAATGAATAAGCAAACAACATTCATTTGGTTTCATTCATTTTCCTTTTTTATTTTTTTCATTTTATTTTGGGTGAAAACAGATGTGCAGCACGTGGAACCGCTGGGCCACCCCGGGGGTGGAAAATCACAGGTAATGTGATCTGAGTTCATGGCACTGAACTGACATACCCACAGTTGGGGAGCCTTTCTACCAGCCACATGGCCTGGGTAGGGCCAGGAGCACAAGAAATGTGTGGGTAGTTGACCCACCTGCACAGTGGTCCCAGCACCTGCCCACCATCATGATGGGCACTGGGCAGCCATGGCAAACAATGAGGCAGAGCCATGATTGCCAGTCATGGTGGTCCCCAGTCTGGACTGGGTTGACTGCACGGGAATAGACGTGCTAGTTCACTTTGGCCTGCTTTGGCCTACTGTGGCCTGGGTGGGCGGTTTTACCAACATAGCTAATTTTTAATTTTTTTTTAGCAAAAATGGTAGGACCCCCCTCCCCTCGAAAGAAAGGCACCCAGAAATATGTGGGATGCTTGGAAGCTATGAACACAATAGCAGGAGGTTACTAAAGGTCAAACTTGGCAGCAGAGAAACTAGCGCTTATGCAAAATAGGCCAGCCTGGGGAAAAGGAATGTAAGGAAGCCCCTGGCTTAAAGTTGGACCATGGTGACTCCAGGTGGCTTCTATTTTTTTTTTCTAGAGACACCCAGTCATTGTGGAAAACTGTGACTAACAGATAGGAAGTATCAATGGACAATTGAACCACCTAAAAAATATCAAGGGCCCCTTAGATAAAGGATTAAAAGGTCTCCCCAGTCCCATAACTGCATAATTGCTCATCTTTCCCCTCTATCTGCCCTAGACCCACCTGGAAAACTCTGATGACGCTATAGCAGGAGCTCCCCCGAATCCTTTCACTCAGCTAGAAAATTCCTATTGTCATCTCAACGCAGCAGATAAACCTATTGTCCTGCAAATCACCATGCCCAGGACGTCTTTTGACAAGCTTAGAGTACTCGTGGGGAGTCTTTCTGTGTGACATCCTTCCAGTTTACTAGAACCAGTCCCAGTTTTACCTTGGCATTCTGAGTTCAGTTTGGCTGTGGTTCCGTACAGACCGCTCTGTGCGTGTCCCTTCCAAAAGGGTCTCCTGGATTACATGTTTGTATCCTTCCTTCCTTCCTTCCTTCCTTCTCCAGAAACATTGCCGGATTCACGGGCACCTGTCCCTTTTTGCAGTAGGACAGGAGAGGTAACCTCTTCTTTCCCCTCCCGCTCCCCTCTCAACTCCTCTCTCTCTCTCTCCCCTCAACCCCTTCTTCCCCTCCAAAACCCTAAGTACCTTAAAGAGCATTGCCCTCTAAGGGAGCATGAGTGTGTCTCCATGTGTGTTAGCTCTTTTAAATTTTCTCTCGCTCTTGCTCACTGCCTTTCCACTTCCCTGCAAGTCGCTTGTGTTGCTGTTGTTAGTACTCTTAAAGGAGAAGTAGCCTATTTCTCTCTCCTCCTCCAGACTGGACTCTGGGCCAGTTTAAACCTGTAGATTGGTGGTGGTATTAAACCTAAATACATGTGTATACCTTCCTCCCCTTACCTCCCATTTCTGTCAATGACCCGTCAATAAACACACCCTTTTAATTCAAAATCACACCTCTCTTTCTTTTCTCCTTTGGAGGTGGAAAGCCACTGGGTTGGTAGCTCATCACGTCTGATACTGATCCCTAGGGATATTTGGAGGACCCCTTAAAATTAATTTGGCTAGTTCCCCCAAATTTTAGACGACTCCTGGATGTTGTGGTACAGGCCCCCATAATCTACATGGAGTGGGGTCCGTGTCTTAACAGCAGGTCTTAGTTCAGGCTGTTATGGTGGAGATTTTCCAAGGTCACAACCCAGGTTAGTCACCAACACAGCCCAGAGCAATCCCAAGCCAACATCTAGAGATGCGTGTTCACACGTACTGTTGGGTCCCAAAGTGGGCCCAAATCATGTCTGTTTTTACTCTTTACTAAAAATAATTACAAAAAATTAAAAACCACTGTGCATGCACAGAATGGCCCCAGCACCCATCCATTTTACACATGCACCACGATTATTATTTTAAATTTGTTTAAAATAAAATAAACCAAAAAAATGAACAAAAAAATTGTAGTCTTTTACAAAAATACTTGAAAGCAATTGGGTTTTGGGGAACTAAAATGAAAACTAAAAGGAAAATGAATGATGTGCCCACCCCTACTGCTTCCCAGGATTCTGCTTCTCAGTGAACACCAACAAGGAAGTTCCCTCCCTCCCTCCCTCTTTTTATCAAATTTAGGGTGCATTCCTCCTCCATTAGAGCCAATGGCAATTGGCTTTGAGTATGTTCAAACGTGATGGATCCTTGAGCCGTCAAGCTTTGATCCTGCCCGTGGTTGAGAGCCCTCACCACAGGCAGAATCAGGTCCCGCCGCTGAACAAAAGTGACAGTGGCTGGGGCTGGGAAGAGGGCGGGGAGATGTGCAGACATGGTCTGCATGGCCCTACCCTCCATGCTGCTCAGCACCGCACCGCACTGCCCCCTCCCTGATGGGCAGGTGTGGTGGCTTATGAGGCAGCCATGCTTGCCTGGAAAAGCTCCAGCCACACGCCGGAGTTAGGTAGAGCGGGCCATCAGATGTGAAGCGCTGCTCTACCACGGTCCGGGGTAGACTTCCCCGGACCGTGGTAGGGCTAACTCTGGGATGTGCGCTGGCAGGGAGCCCTACCACAGTCTCGGGTGTACTCTGCTCCTGCCCACAGTTAACATTTGGTGGGCAGGAGCAGATGTGACACCACCATGGGTGGCCACACCAGGGTAAGCATGGCCACCCATGGTAGCGTCACATTTGAAAATACCCTTAAATGGCAGAGGATTATCCTGCACAATTCTATACTGAATGCTAAGAATGAAAAGTGCCCCATTAATTTCTATTCAATAGAGCATTGTTCCTCACTTTAATAAAGATTCTTAGCTGTATTTTTTAATATTGTTTGTTTTTAACATCACACAGTTCAAAAGACAGCTCATTTTTTTTAAAGGTATGATAAGCTGCAGTTCTGATAAGTCCAACTATTTTAGATGATCCAGTCAATTTGACTTAAGCAGATTCCACTTCGTGCATCTTATCTAGTATAAGGCTGAGACAAGTTCTCATCCTGGTCAGGAATCTTGGCAAGAAAAGCCTTCTTGTTGAGATTCTCAGGGTTGAGAATCTTGTGAAAATCAGAATTCTCACCACCGTTCTCAACGAGATTCTCAATGACCTCAAACAGCCCGCCCCCAAAATCTTTTGTGCATGTGCAAAATGGCCACCGGGGGTGCACATGTACAGAATGTTCTAGGCAGCCATTTGTACATGCTCAGAGCATTTTGGGTTTTTTGAGAATCTTGGGAGATTTTTGAGAAACCTAAAATACCGCTTTGCACATAAGCAAAATGGCCACTGGGGAATCTCGCAAGATTCTCAAAAACCTCGGCGACAACACACGAGATATCACCGGGGGTTGTGAGAATCTTGCAGTTTCTCACGAGAATACACAGTGTTCCCATTTCAGCACTTATTTAGTATACATCTGGGATTTACCCTGAATGACATCCAGTTTGCACAAGAATCTCAGTAAAAATGTCAATGTCCAAATAATATTTGTCTGTGATATAATAAAAAGGAGTTCAATATCCAGCTGGGTGTCTGTCTTCAACAGCAATTGTTGCACATATGTGTAGTATCAGAGAAAGACATTTTACCAGGGGTAACAGAAATATTATCAGTTATCAGTTAAGAAAATCATTAACAACTGCGCTGGTGTCAGTGAATAGAAATCATGTTCAGAATCCCGAAGAGTTACTCAGTGCCTTAGCCAATGTGATTTTAATTCCATTGCTCTTTCCTGTGAGAGGTTTGAAGGTATTGTTTTTTCCCCAGCTGTCAAGACACACAGGCCCTTTTTACAGAGGCCGCAGCATTGGGGGGGGGCGGTGTGCGCCACAGTCCATGTGTGGGGGGAGGCTGTAGACAGGCGCACATCCGTCTACACCCACCTCCACGCATCAACACGCATGGAGCAACCACCATTTTTGCTGGTTGCTCCGTGCATGGGTGACGGGTAGAGGTGGGTGTGAATGTGTGCGTGCACGCATGCACACCCACACCCTCCCACTCGCTGCGGGATTTACATGGGTGACACCCACACAAGAACACCCAGATTTCTGGGTGTTCATGCGTGGGTACTGCCCATATAAAAAGGGTCATAGATAGGAAAAAGAAATGGGGGAAAAGGCATTATGGTGCTGAAAGGGGTGTTGCTAGTCATTGAAGGAAGTACAGTTTCTGAGTGGTGGGGCCCCGCAACAGCGTAATTATTTAACCTACAACGGGCAGTTCAACAAGAGGAAATTATTTAACATACAAATAGCAGATTGTATGAGCCAGTATGATGTGGTAGATAAGGTACTGGACTTGGATCTGGGAAGCCAGAGTTCAAATCTCACCCTCGCCATAAACTCATTGGGTGGCCTTGGGAAAATCACAACCTCTCAGCCTAGACAGCCAGTATGGTGTAATGGATAAAGTGCTAGATTTGGTCGTAGGAAGCCAGGATTGGAACTCACTTGGTAGCCTTGGTCACACAACCTCTCACTCAGCACCCCATCTGTAAAATGGGAATAGGTGTGTGTCTGCCCCTCCTTATGTTTCCCTCACCCATGTCCATCTTAGATTGTAAACCCACTGGGCAGGGACCTCTGTCTCCAAACTCTATGACTGTAAAGCGTTGCATACTCCTAGGAGTGCTATAGAAATGAGTAGTAGTAGTAGAAATTATTTACTATGCATGTGAGCTATGAGAAATATTGTTTGTGCTGAAAGGAGCAATTTATTGTCCATAGATTACGGCAGTGAAGATGTTACAAAGAGAGCTTAACTCTAAGTAATTAGTTTCTATAAATGAGCTTGATTTGCTTATTCCCTTTTATTCTGCTGTATTCAATTCCCGAGCATGTACAACAAAGCCACCTCTTCAAACATGTTCTTTTATTAATTAACCACGTTCAAACAACTGAGACTCCAAGAAGGCTCATTTCTCTCTGTCAACCTGAGAAAGGATAGGATTATATCCTCTCTTCAGTACATATTTATTAATCATGTTGGGTTCTCTCCAATAGAAAATATACACCCCATGCCATAGAAGCCCTAGAGTCACAGAGAAAGGGTGGGCCTATTGCAGAAGTTTAAAAAACCTGAAATAGAAAGATACTGACTCATGAGAGCTTGAAACTTGGTTTCGGATCTTTCAATCTTCTGGGTTTACAAGTCCACAAGTACGTTCCGGATGCATTTTTCACACACACACTGCCCTGAGGCAGTTCCTGGATGCATTCTTCACGCAAACACTGCCCTGAGGCAACCTAAAGTAGCCAGAGCTGTAGATGTGAGGGGCTGCCATGGAAACCAAGTGACCACAGCTACCTGGAGTAAAGCAGTTTCCCAGGAGAACTTTGTACACACAAAAGTTCTGGGAGAAGTTTTATGCAGAAGTTCAAAGATCTGGATGTTTAAGATCTGGGTGAGTGATTTAGACACAGAAAGTTCAGGATGTAACAGCAAACATCCAGGAGAAATGTGTGTGTAAAAACACCCTTTAAGGTGTGTGTAACAATGCCCAGTGACTTGCCCAAGGCTACCCAATGAGTTCATTGCTAACAGGTTTCTGCTTGTCCTGGACAGTCAAACAAAGAGGGCTGCCTAGGTGGATTTATATTGGCCCAGATCTCACCCCTATGGAAGGCCAACCAGTCTCAGATGGTTTTGAGGAGGGGCAGGAAGACACCTGTTAGTGAGGTGTCCCTGCCTGTCCCTCAGCTGTAGAATTCCCAGATGGCCACTGAAAAGATGCCATCCGCTGATGCGTGGGAACATTTCTTGCATGGACATGACCAACGAATCACATGAACTCAATGCTGGGTAATATGGGCATAGACCACAACTTTATTGAATACCAGGCAGGTGGTCCCTACCCTGAACTGGTGAGTCATTGCCTTCTGGCACCTCCTCCTGAACATGCCTCTTGCAGATGCTTAAAGGTAGAAGTGTAGCAGCCCCTCTGAGCATCTCTTGTGCCAAATATCAGCAAGTGGAACCATGAACAGCGCTTAATCCTTTTAATTGCAGGCTGGAGACTCCTGCATTGTCCTTAATGCTGCCAGCCAGGCTGGTGGGTTCCAAACCCTAAGTAGGGTCACAATGGGGGACAGGCAGCCAATCTATCAAAAAAGACACTAGCCTTTTGCCTGCCCCTGGCCCAATTAATAATTAACTCCTTATTGTGCATCGTATATTCCTTTTCCTACCAAATTTTTCTCACAACCATGACCACCCCCTGGACCATCTTGTTGGGTCCTCCTCTACTCGCCAGGTAACTGGGATCTTCCAATTGTCCTGACTGCCAAACAAAGAGGGCTGCCCATGTGGGTCCAGGGTATTTAAGCTGGCCCAGATCCCACCCCTACGGAAGATCTCCATGTGGCCATAGGCCAAGAGGTCTCAGGTGGTCTGTGAGGAGGGGTGGGCAGACACTGGTAGTGAGGTGTCCCTGCCCCTCCCTCAACTGTAGGATTCCTAGCTGGCCCCCACAAAGATACTACCCACTGATGGGAGGGAGTGTTCCTTTAAGCCCTTGTCTCCCATGTCCAAATCCATCACCTTATCCACTAGCCTATACTAGTTTCAAGCTACAATCTTCTTTTCAAGCTATTTACATCAGGTTAGTTCCACTAGTTTCAATTGGACTACTCCAAGATACGTGTTCAGTGAATCAGCTTGTTACTAATTAATTATTGGGATCGAGATCGTCATAAAACACCACTCCAATGTGGTACAAAACAAAACTTTATTGGAACGGCACACCTTGGTTTTCTATTCTTGGCAGGATTATACTA
>QEPC01003062.1:230836-251383 GCA_003113815.1 Sphenodon punctatus | reverse complement strand
TCCACCACCATGTTCTCCTCAGAACACGCTTTAACAGCCACCGTGGAGATCACTTCTTTAGGGGATGAGTGGACTGGACAGGAGAGGTACTATTATAACTATGAGAGAGATTAGCTAAGGCCGAAAAGCAATTAGTAATTGTTATATCCAAAAACTAGGGAATCTCCCCAATATTATACAGAGGCAGCTTATTCACAAAAAAACTATCAATTGAGCGTTGATTTGGGATTTTAGTTGGAGGTAACAAGGGAGAGAGCTTCTCAGTCCTAGCTCTTTTGGCATTAGGCATCACGAGCAAAGATCACAGTTCTACCCACTCCCACTTTACAGCCGTTACTCCCCAGGGAGGAAATTGACACTGCTTGGCAAAATGTTAGAAACAATTCAGTAAAAAGATTACCACATAAATAAGTCCACAAACTGAGCAGAGCCAAAGGTAAAGCGACACGGCGACAGGGAGAAGGCACCTTCACCTGGCTCGTGCCTAAGACTGTATGCCCGCAGTGCAGACATTCGTCAGCGCCCGGCTTTTCAAGTCCCATTCAGGGGCAGTCCAGTCAGCGTTCCACAGCCCTGCCAGTTACAACTTGCCCATAGGACAGTCCACAGGTGAATCTCGTACAACAGCCAGTAGCAACCCATTCTTTCTCACTCAGGGCTTCTCACCTCCTGGTCCCAAAGCACAGAAACACCTCCCAGCGATATCAGCCTCTGCAGCTCCACTCTCTCTCACCACCACCTCCACCTCCACCTCAGCGTCGCCCCTACCACGCTTCAAGAAAAAGTTCTGGTGACCTGATTTAATGTACACAATTGGGGTGCATTTAGTCCAGGCATGTGTTGACATCTAATGACATTTACCTTGGGCATTTGTTGGTGCTGGATTTAATTTTGTGGATATGTGTGTCTGTCATGGTGTTCAAGTAAAACTGACCAAATTAAATTTTGGTCAATTGATGGAGTAGATGAATAGCATGGGATTCTGAGAACATTTAAGCCTCAAAATTCCGACGAAAGTGTAAAACCTGGCTGTTCGCCCAGGCCTTTGGGGAGGGGGGAGGTTAATGGGTTCTGTCTCCCCTCCCCTATTGATTTTTTTATCCCGGGGCCCTGCTCTTAATATTTTAATATTTGATAATGTATTTTTATATGTTTTAAATTGTTTTAAATTTTTTATATTTTTGGAAGCCACCCCGAGCTGTATTCAGGAAGGGCAGGGTATAAATTCAATAAATAAATAAATAAATAAAAATGTGGCCAGACTGGCAAAAGTTTGGAAACAACTGTCCTAATAATAGGGAATATCCTCATAGGTTGCAGACTCAGTGGACACAGGGAGGGAGAGACAACACTTTCCCTGATTCTCATTCCTCCTTGCTCGAAGGGATTCTGGTAACAGTAACATTGAGTGCAGCCACACAAACTGCAGGGGTCAATTCCTGCACAGCCCTGTGGATGGCAAGTATAGCCAGTACACTGCAGGGGCAATGCAGGGAGCTGGGCAGCTGTATGTTCCCTCCCTGCCCCTCCTGTGGGGCAGATAGGCTGCTCTCAGACCTCCTGTCATGGCTAGGGTGGGCTGAGGCACAAGCCAGATGAGTGGGTGCCCGGACAGCCCTGCTTCCCTCCTAGGTCCAATCAAATCCCCACCCCCAGCCATGACTTCACAATGTGTGACAGGTTATAGCATTGGATGCTCAAAGCCCCGCCACGGAGCTAGCAATGTAGCCAAGCAGAAGGGGACCCAGGTCATGGGCAGCCATTCCTTGGGCAGCCTTATGCCATATTTATTTTATTTATTTTATTTTATAGATTTTTACCCTGCCCCTCCTGCAAACAGCTCGGGGCAGCTTCCAGCAATAAAACACATATAATATATAAAAACAATATGGGGTAAGTGTAATGTGTCTGACTTTTCCTGAGGGCACAGCTCATAGCATGTAATTTCTCTCCCCGCCATGTAGCGGGGAGAACAGCTGACAGTAGATAATCGTATAATGTGCTGCGTTATATGGTCCAGCTGCCCTGACTGAGTTAAGGCTTCCTCAAGGCATCTCGTGGAATGCACCCACTCATGATGTAAATGTGTAAGCCAGAACTGGTGAGCATATAAGCAGCGTGAATAACCCCTGCCACCTACTCTCAACTAGTATTGGTGATAAGTGTGGAGGGGAACAAGAAACACATTCAAAGTTTGTATGAGGCCCCATAGGTCAAAATCCTTCATTGTAGTCATCAAAACTTGGTTACTACTGTGAGGGAATAATTTGAACCCTATAGATTAACTTCATTTTGTATAGTTACATTGTCTTAGCCAGAGTAGAGAGCCACTTTAACATGGCTTACAGAGATGCATGCTGGGTAAAATCATACCAGACCTCTGTTCCAGAGACAGAAATGCTAGCTGCTTGCTTTAGTTCTCTCTCATAATAAAGTTGTCCTTAGAATATAGGCCCTGAGACATTACGATGCCTTTCCTCCTTCTCACCCATAGATAACACAGTTATAGCCTTGTAGTGATAATGCAGGTACAACCTTCTAGTTAGAACAGAATGCATAGTTCTCAGACACTCTTTAATGTAAACATGGTTGGCTCATTTCTGGTTGTATTGTTTTGTGAATGTGTACTCTTTAAGTATTTAACCATTTTGCTAACTACTGAGTTTTCTGTAATTTTCCATTGTTGTACCATGTTGCTTGAGTGACAACTTTGTTTATACCAAAACCCTATAACCATCTTGGTGTAATGGGAGGAGTCAGAGAACTCTCTGATGAACCCTGCATGGTGATGCATGGTTTTCTCCCTCTCAGCTGAAAGGTAAACAATAAAGAAGCTCTATCAGATTTCAACCATTGGTGTGAGTATAAGTTTTTCCATGACAGTTTGGTGCGTTGGCCTGGAAAGCTCTGTGCCCAGCTGGGTCCTGGGGGGCTGTGGGCCATCCCTCTCCCTCCCACCTTCTGGTGCCAGATATAGGTAAGGGACCTTTTGAAATCCCTATAGAGGTGTTGGTGAGGGGGTGACCGTGGACCCTGGAGGGAAACCAGCTCCTTTTTGGCCAGACACTTTCCAACCCTGAATGATGAGATCTGCTAGACATTCTGAGTTGTGTATTTAGAAGTAGTGTAGAAAAGAAGAGACTAGTCTATAAAAAAAAGCAAAAGGATCCTAAAGATAAATCCTAACGAGAGGATTTATAAAGAGCTGGGACTAAAAAGAGAAGTGTGTGTGCCCTTCCCTTTCCTGAATCATTGCCCTGGTTTGGGGACAAGCTGGGTGCCACATTGCAAGGCTACCTTGGATTGGGATAGCTGCCTTGGATTGGTCGAATTGCCTACCTGGAAGTTGGGGCAATTTTTTATGGATAATGTGCCCAAGTGTAATCTTAGACTTTCCTAAATCGTGAATGTATGTATGCCAGCCTAAGCTGGAACTTTCCCTCCCCATTCTTAGTGTGTGAAACTTGATCTGCTTGTTAGTGGGTGTGGAGAATTTTTGCATTTGTACTTTGAGTCAGTGAATGGTTGTCAGTGTGACTGAGAAATGTCGATTGCTTGCATGAACAGATAGTAGAGTGTGTGTGGACAGGAATTTGCTGAAATTCCTATGTGTGTATTCCCTGTGAGTGTGTAATTGAGGAAGTCTCAGAGTGAGTGAAATTTGATAGACATGAGTCTTGACGCTGCAATTGGAAGTGAAGCATAGTGTGCCCTCTAGTGGTATGTCTCTCTTTGCTCCTTACAGCTGAAAAGACCTTTCCTTAATAATTTTTTCCTGTGTGAATTTGGTGTAAGTGATAAGATGGGGGGCAGCAGGGTCTATCGCCCTCTGACCTGCGAAAGGAAGCCCAGTAAATATGTGCACACAAAGTATGGAGCAAATTCTTATATGTTTTTAGATAAGTGGAATTCCTATACTCAAAATGAACCTAATCTGCGGTTTCCTTTAATTGGTTGTTTTGATTTAGATAAAATTACCCATCTCCATGGAATTTTAAAATCAAAGGGCAGTAAAGTACCTTTAAACCAATAGCATGCATTTTTGATTGACATAATTAAGCTTCCAAACGTAAGGATGAATTTGAAGTTAGACTCTCAAGAAATTTTAAGACCTAAATAAAGCAATTAATACGTAATCAGAAACCTGATCAGGTACCTGGTACTCCAGCAGTTTTTTGTCTGAGGAGACATATGAAGTGCCCAATCTCAAGTGCAGGATTCATTTTTGCCTGCATAGACTGGTGTGTTACTGAGTTTTAACACTGTTATTTTTACTATCGAGCTCAACTGCTTTTAGTCCTGTTTCAGGCCGTACTAACTTTTAATTGGCTCATATCATTTGGACAGCTTTGCTTATTTTAAAAGAAAAGCTCCACAGGGTTGCAGAGCAAATAAATAAGAAATTAAGGATTTTCACTTACTTTATCTTAAAGAAAAGCATGCTGTTACCTTACCCTGATTAGAAGGCATTGCTGGGGGGGTGCAAGGAAAGACAAGGAGATGAATTATAGTATGAGCCTTGAATTTTCAAGCCTGGACAACACCGCTTATCACTACTGTGGCCAACTAGAATGTTGGGCAGTGGATGTCCGACCCAATATGGCTTATTGGACCGAAATTTGACTCTTCTACCTCTTTCTCTTGCCCAGATTGCCAGCTCCTGTCTAGGCACCATTAGACATTGTTTTCTGCTTTATATTGGGGCAGCCTGAAAAGCTGTAATTCCTTTCATTTTTAGGAAGCAAATTTGGTCCCTTTTTGTTATAATTGTGTGTTATAGTTTGTTAAGAATTTATAGCAAGGTATTGCCTGCTGTTTCATCATTTTAATGATTTCAACATGATGAGTGAGTGAAGCTGATCAAAACTGCAAAACGTGAAAATTAAGTTAACTTCTTAATGGCTTTTGTCTAAAGGTTTTCAGTGCAAAAAGGAATTGATCCAGCTATTGTGTTTTGTTTGAACAAAATAGTACTATACCACCTTGTAATATACCTATTTTGTCCTGAAATGCGTGACGTACCTGTTTACTGTTTTTCTCTAAATTTAAGATTTAATAATTTTGTTGTTTATTCCTACTTTTTAGTACTACTATAGTTTAATGTGTGGATTTAAATGTGTTTTGTGTTTCTGCCATGGATAATGGCTATTTAAAATTGTGTTGCATGGTTGTGTGTTTGTCCATGTGAAAGGAAGGTAATGTTAAGCAAACCAGGAGGAAATTCAAATCCTGATAAAAAGGTAATTATATTATTCTGTTCCTCCAGTGCACAGTTGGAACAGAATGATGTAATACCACCATAAATTGCCTTTCTGTGTGTTTGTTGGTGTTTGTGTTTGTTTGTGTACCATTTATGCTGCTAGTGGTTTGTGTACCATTTAGGCCAATGGTCCTTATAAACAACCCTTTATTCTCTGTAGAATAAAGTGCCCTATGCATGACAAAAAAAAAAAAAAGCCAAAGAGAAACGGATCACCCTGCCTTGAAAACAAGGTTAATTAAATATTCTTCAAAGAAAGTTTCCAATGATTTGTATTAGGTGAAAAAAACATGTAGGTTAAACTGGAATGTTAGTGAAAGTGTTTTATGTTTGCCCTGCATAGGGACAAAGCAAGAAAATAAGTTTGTGTGGAAGCAACAGAAAGATTTAGCAAAGTGAAAAAAAGAAAAGGAAAAAAAAGGTTAGGTTTCATATTGTATGCATTTCAAAATGTAAGTGTTTTAGTCAATTGGTTTAAATTTAGTAAAATAGTTTAGTTTGTGTTAGAAAATTGTGAGCACTCTCACAACTTTGCAACTGTGATTATTTAAGAGTTAACAGACAGAGAAATTAGATAAATAGCCCAAGCAGCTTGCTTTAAAACTAAACATTTTTGTTTTAGCCTTTACTAATTGAATAAAAAGTTAATTGAAATGTTGTGGTAACATTGTGTCAAGCATGTAGTTCCCTTTAATTTTTTTGTTGACAGCCTGGAAAAATGTTTTAGAAAAAAAACTTGCATAAGCGGCCGCCAGTTACGAGGGTAAAACAAAACTGAAAGTATTATTTGTAACAGTTTTAATAATTTAGTGTTCACTTAAAAAGTTAATGAAAAAAAAAAAGGAAAGCAGTACTATAGAATCCTATTGCATCCCCAGTGCCCACAATGGGACACCTCCTCCCCACCACAACCACAACTTCTTGGACAGCTCGGGAGGATATCTTGAGGGGGAGGAGGGGGAGAAAAGCAGTTATCTTACAGCCAGCATAAGACATTGTTTGCTTTGATTAAAGGCAGCAACCAAGACCTTTTAAATACTATGTGTCAAAGATATTTCAACTTAACTTGGTTTTGGATGCCAATTTATGGGCCACTGCAACTGAGTTAACTCCTTAGTGCCCAAACAACATTGTAATTCCTGGTTACTGCTTACAATTACCAGAAAAAGCCCAGTGGCAATTTTACATTTAGGGTTCATGCCAATTGTTTGCCAAGCTGCTATTTTGCTCACGTGTCTCATGCTGTGACCCACTTGAACAAAAAAAGGGGGTATAATGATAATGAAAGTATAATAAAAGATAACTGTAGCAGTAAGATTTAAATTTGTTTATTAAAAAAGTTATTTGCAGTTGATTTTTTTTTTAGGTCCTTCAGCTGATCCCTAATGTTTAAATGCCACAAATTATATGAACTGATTTCAGGCCTCATGCCTTACATTTTGTGGCCTGGCAGTATTTTCCCATTTGTTTAGGTTTGCATTTTGCATAAAATGTATATAGTTACTTAGGTGTGTTTAGTTAACTGTGCATTGTTTTTTGTGTGTCTGTGTCCTAAATGGAAAAAATCATAGTGTGTGCAAAAGTAGACAATTAGAACAGAAAGACTTTCTGAAAGAATTTTATCCCATGGTTGGGGATTGCTTTGCCTGATTGCAATGGTGGGTGTGCCCATTTTTTGGACTAGAGGGGGCTGGCAAGGCCCTGAAGATGCAGCAAAACCTTTACTGCTCAGACAATTTTCACTTTGCAAGGAGAAGTAAGAAAATACAATGCCATTTTACCAAATATGTCATAAAGCAAATATCAATTGATTAAAGAACTTTACTTTTAGCCCTTCTGCGTATGAAATCATCCTGCATCAAAAGACTGACAAATCCTGATGGGAAGGTTCATAAAACTATACCACCACAATTGAAATGATCATTAATTTGACTGATAAACTGTGCTGTCTTAATTCCAAGCACTAATGAAGTGTGTCAAGACTTTTGCTCATAGATCCAAGAAGCCCTTTCCCAGGAACCTCGTGAGGCCTGCCACAACCTTCAGCCTGGTAACGAGGTCCCCATTGAAAGCCACCAAAGAAACAACAGCCTTGAAGCTGCATTGGTGAGTTCTTTTTCAAGTACTTTCTGCAACCAACACAGACACTAAGTTCCAGGCACCTTCACCCTGGGATTCACACCTCCCATTGCAAAAGGATCTCTGCACCTGTAGAAATAAGGTCAGAGGGGCAGAGTAATGTGCTAGTAACCTCTTCCCTGCCACCAACACTAGAAGAGGATTTGCCACTACAAAGAGAAGAGGATTTGCAACTACAAACCAAGAGAGCAGATGTGTCACCATTACCATCTTAGAAGAAGGGGCCCCCTAGAGACTCCGAGGTGATTTCCCTACTGGATACAGCGCTTTGTTTTCTTACAGGTCTGCATCATCACTACCACCACTGCTGTTTGCCTTGCCCAAGAAAATAAAAGAACTTTGCACACTGACAAGCTAAGGCACTGACACATACACACTAATAATAAATGCCTAGTGCACAGTGTTTATGTTTTTTGCTATAATTAAATAGCTGTAATGTTTTGTGTGTTTAAATGTTAAATTTTGGTCCATTTACCCTCATGCTTTGAAAGATATTTTGTTCCTATAGTGTTAAATGCTTTTAAATAGTACAAGAGGTGACCACTCCATTTCCAGATCCAGAACCAACGTGGGCTAATATAGGCCACAATAATCCTTCCTGATATTTCCCTAGCCATGGAAGCACAAGGAACATATTGTTTTAAGTCCAACAGGACTATGTGGGGTAAACATGCACATAACAAGGGAGTAATAGTGGGTTACAGTATGTGCAATTATACATTTACAGTAAACTCCACTGGATATATGGCCTTAAATGGCACTTCCTTTCAGGGATATTTTCCTTATCCCTTTAATACCATCTATTATGGTATCCACATTATGCAGTCCACCTTGGTCTACATGACTGAACACATAGCCCTGGTGGGACATTATTTCATTTGTGGAAACAAGGCCTATAAGAATTTGCCTCCATGGTGGGAAGGGTCTTGTTATATTGGAGCTGTTGTCCCTGCCATCCATCACCTGCCCACTCTACCTTAGGGTAAACTAAGGAACAGGAGGTATGTCACTAAGGCCCTGGAATATTTGGGTATCACCATACCTCCATTGGGAGTTGTTTTCTCTAATTTGGAAGTAAAATGAATGACTGGTGTGTTAAAAAAGGTTGCAAATGCAACATCCCTTGGGCTCAAAGATATTGTTGGTGAAATGGGCAATATCAGGCAAATGGTTCTGCAGAACAGAATAGTCCTTGACTTCATCTTAGCCAGCAAAGGGGGTGTATGTGCTTTAATTGGCAAAGAATGCTGCGTTTACATCCCAGATAATTCTGCCTCCATTTTAGACCAATCAACCCGGATCCGGCAGCTGGTTGCTGAACTGCATGACACCGACCAATGGTCCCTCTGGGCATGGTTAGGGGGCTGGGGTTCCAAACTTTTTATATTTTAATGGTTGTTTTTCTAGGACTTCTTAGTTTATTTGTCCTTATACTATTATTTCTTGTACTCATTAAATGCTGCTTGCAGAGCACTGCGAAACAGTTATCACAAGGCTTAAACCTGAACAGAGGAAAGCAGTTTACAACATGTATGTTGGAATGCAAGAAAGTAAATCAGCTGAGAACAAACACATCAATGACTTAATGTCAATAGTCATCTTAAGTAAGATGTTGTGCTTAGGTTAGCACAAAAGAAGGGAGTTGTGGGGAATAATTTGAACCCTGTAGACTAACTCCATTTTGAAAAGCTACATTGTCTTAGTCAGAGTAGAGAGCCACTTTAACATGGCTTACAGAGATGCATGCTGGGTAAAATCATACCAGACCTCTGTTCCAGAGACAGAAATGCTAGTTGCTTGCTTTAGTTCTCTTTCATAATAAAGTTGTCCTTAGAATATAGGCCCTGAGATATTAGGATGCCTTTCCTCCTTCTCACACATAGGGTGATTTCAGACGTTACGAGAACACGGTGAACCACGGTGAATACCCACCTGTGGTCACCGTGTCTCGTACGTCTGTTCGCAGCGCGCCAGATGTTGGCCACGGTCAATCCCCACATGGGGTTCGTTTGAACCACGCTTCCTGGTCTAGCCGGGGGAAGGTCCCGGGAAGCGTGGTCAAACGGACCCCTGGCTGTGACCAAGGAAAAGTAACATCTGGCCGCACGCCACGGCCAGACGCAGCGGCCGCATTGGCCCTGCCGCACGCCCGTCTCCTCGGAGGGCGGGCGGCGGGGTGCGTGGAGGGGGCGGGGCCGTGCGGCCGCATGTTGCACCACGCGGCCCCGGCCCCTCCCACTTTCCCCGCCGGGATCCCCCCGGCACGTCTGTTGTGCCGTTACGGGGTGACCCCGGCAGGGAACGAAGCCGGTGGTGCCGGTACGGGGCCAACGGCCCGCGTAACGTCTGAAAATACCCATAGATAACACAGTTATAGCCTTGTAGTGATAATGCAGGTGCAACCTTCTAATTAGAACAGAATGCATAGTTCTCAGATACTCTTTAATGTAAACATGGTTGGCTCATGTCTGGTTGTATTGTTTTGGGAATGTGTACTTTTTAAGTATGTAAACACTTTGCTAACTACTGAGTTTTCTGTAATTTTCCATTGTTGTACTATGTCACTTGAGTGACACCTAGGGTTGAGATTACCCTAATATTTCCATCCCCTTCTGTGTAATTGACCCTATGGGGTTATTATTGAAGTCCCAAGCAGGTTTGGCTGCAAGCCGTGGGATTATATAGGAAATTGCCCTAACCTGTTTGTTGTATTGCTGTAAGTAGGGAATGTTGTAACTGGATTAACAATTAACCCCATGTTTACTTGGGAAAGACTTAGCAAGCCTTTTGTACATTGGCAGTGGCTTTCTGTTAAGGGATAGGGTTATGAATGCTCATGTGGTTATTAATATAGTGTGTGTACATGTATGTATGATACATGGTTTTACTATGGGGCCAAGGCGGAAGCTAGTGCCCATCAATAAATTAATTTATTATTAATTTATTATTATTATTATTATTATTATTATTATGTGACACCTTTGTTTATACCAAAACCCTATAACCATCTTCGTATAATGGGAGGAGTCAGAGAACTCTCTGCTGAACCCTGCATGGTGATGCGTGGTTTTCTCCCTCTCAGCTGAAAGGTAAACAATAAAGAAGCTCTATCAGATTTCAACCATTATAAGTTTTTCCACGACACTATGCAGCAAGGGAAACATGCTCCATGGGAAAGGTTTCATAAAAGAGATATAATAGTTCTAGCACACCTCCCACATGCCACTGGGCTATAATTACAAATATAATTGTATTTTTTTGCCAAATACTGCAGTTATTTTTTATATATATTTGTTGAAGCAAATTTTGGCCCTCTGGGAAGGAAATTTGAAATCTGACAACACTGGAAGTCAGTTGCTTGCTGACTCTCTTGAGAGTTATATGATAGCAGCTCTTTCCCTCCTGAGACCACTCAGTGCTGTAGGAAGCAGGTGGAAGGCCTCTGTGGACCTATGAGTTGGAACTGTTCTTCCTAGCAGACCAGCAGTGGGAGCAACCACATATGCTGCAGAAGATGACGATGATAATAATTGCTTTGTTATTGACTGAATTGTTGGATGTTTTTGGTTCAGAAGGGTATTTGCTATGGACTCTTGTTGGAGATCATACATGTTACTGTGGTAGAGTGGCGTCACAGTAGGGCTGTGGGCCGTTTAAGAGTTGCAGAGTGGGGAGGTAGCCACATCCATGCTTGGATATAAGAGAGGAAGAACCAGAAGCGAATCAGTTCAGTTGCTACCTGTGCACAGAAGGAGATACATCTCTGCTGGAGAATAGTAGGAGAACATGAAGCTAGCCTGAAAAGACTGGTTACTAGAAATTGCGAGCTGGATGTGTGAGCCTGCTGGAGGATTGGTACCTGGCTAGGCTTGGGCTTGTTATAGACTTGTGTATACAGTAGAGACAGAGTATAATGGACTATGATTATGTAAATAAAGAAGTATTGCTAATTTCCTAAAGTAACTCAGCTTCTTAGGGCCTAATCCTGGCAACACTCAGACACAGCAAGACTGTTCCCTGCTACAGTTAAATAATAAATGGGATGCATTGGTTTGAGAAATAAGCTCCTGATGTACTTTTTGACCAAGGCGAAGACCTGAGCTTGGGTAATTCTACCACAGGTGGCTTGTTCGATTTTGGCCTTGTGAAATAATGTGTTAAAGGGAAAAGCTGTACTAAAATACAGTAGATCTTAAATGAGTTTGCCATTTTAAATTTGTTGAGGGTGGGGTGGAGAAATCATATACACATTTTCAGAATTTAATCTCATTCTGTTTTTAGATCAGACACTACCACACAGGTCCACCCATCCCACACACATCCAAATGTCCATCTGAAGGTGGGGGGTGCACACTCCCGGGACCCATGCACCACCCACCGATGGCTACTCATGGAGCTGTGGAGAAAAGGCTGGGATGCTCTGCATAGGAGAAGGCAAATCTATGCGTGGGGAGGGACCCACATGCATCCCTTGCCTGTGTGAACTGGACCATACACCCACCCATGGTACAAGTTTTCCAGCACCGTGGAGAAATGACATGATGGCCAGAGTGGCAAAACAACCACTTGTGACCCAGTCATTCCCTCCCCCCATTTTTTCACACAGCCCAACTGGGAGACCATCCTCCTTGGAGGCCCCAGCTGGGCATCTCGCACTCCCCATAGGTCCTGCATCCAAGGGCATGTCCTGGGCACAGGAAGAGACCAGAGCCATCATCCACCTGTGGGGGGAGGCCAAGACAAAGAAGAATGCCCCTTCACCACAAACTTGCAGCTAGAGGGCCTCTTGTTACGCCCCACCAAAAGGAGTAGGACACAGAGGGGCCATGCTACTTTTGGGCTGCTGCAGCCTTTGCTGCAAAGTCAAACAGGGAACCTTCTTGGGATTGCTTAGCAACCCCTGGCAGGGCATGAAAAGGAGTGTCGCATGGGCTAAGTCTGCCTCCCAATAGGGGAGGAGCTTGGCATCACGGCACTCAAATCCAGCTCAGTTGGCATTAGGCATCCCAAGATTCAGATGCTAACCAGTGCTGCTGACTAAACAGGATCAGAGCGCCGACAGGGAATCTCTTCAGGAACCCCTGTAATGGGTAAGCTCAAGAATAAAGGGCAGGCCAAGGCCCCTAGGGGCCAGACCAGGCAGCTGCAGGGGGGAGGAGAGGCAGCTGCACACACACCCAGTCCCTGAAATGGGTCCAGAGTTACCAGATGGCCCCCCTCCCACGAGGAAAGCCATGGGCAACCGCTTCACAGCATGCAAAACCCTGGCACATCTTTTGGCTGTGGGGGGAGAGGGATCCCGGGGTGCAGGCCCTGACAGCACAGTCCTTGCAGGGAGTGATGTGGAGGGGGGCCCAGCGAAGAGGAGTGAGTCCCCCCCCGCATGAGGAGCCCACTGCCTCAACAGGGCAGGGCAACACGCAGAGCACACCCAGAAGGGGGGCAGGATCATGAGACCCCCAGCGCGCTACAGGCTGGAGCCACCACTCACACATGGGCCCCAAGCAGGGTTGCAAACCTTGGGTCCTTACCCTTGCAAGATCCAATGCTGCAGCTACGTGGTTTAGAGCAGTTGGGGGCCCTCACCATCCGACACGTGGGGCCTCCTCTCCCTCCCCCCTTTTCTCCAGGCATCCAAATACTGGCAAGGGCACCCCCTGATCAGCCCCAACCCAGCAGGGGTGGGGGAGAGGGGGCAATGGGTATCCCAAGATCTTGAGCAGAATCGCCGTCCAGTCTGTGGGGGCTGGAATGCGCCTATGAGCCGGCAAGTGCCCTATTGGAGGTTGGGCCACCACCAACACTGGCCCGAAGGTGCCGGGTGCGGCCCCCCTCCGCACACATACTTGGGAGGGCCACCACCACCCCACCACCACCCGCCTCCTGTGTCTCTGCACAGGTACGAGGCTCCACCAATATGGAGGCCACACCAAGACAAAGAAGAGCAGTGCCAGGAACCTGAAGACCAGGCGATGTGGAAGTACATAAAGGTGCTTGAGAGAGAGCTCTGAGCGATTGTGGCTGAGTGCTGGACAAAGCCACGGAGGCCCATGACTATACCAAATAACAACCATTACCAAGGTGATCAGGTGTACTGGGGTGTGATCACTGGGGTGGACTACTGGATGGGAATGGGAGAGACACAATGACACGCAATATGGAGTGAAGGTGCTGTACAGCCCTTTCTAGATTTGACTCACCCCCGGGCCCCTCTGGGTGTGTCAGGAAAGCTGCACAGGGCTAGGGAGGATGTACCCCTGCCTCAGGGTAATACGGGGGTGGGGCCCTCTGAAACAAAGGGCGGGAGCCACCAACTGCTGTGGTGGAATGGCTGATGGCTTCAGCTGTCCCCAGCACCCCCCCATCCCTTTTCATGTTGAAGGTTGGGCACTGCTCTTCCTGCCTGCTGCGTGCCTGGCTCCACAGGTGGCTACAATTGTAGATGCTCTGGCCTTACAAGTGTGGTCCCAGTCACCTCTGGTACAGTACCAACAACCCAAAGAATTCCCCCACCGACCACCCAGCAGGAAGTATTCAGTGGTATCTTCCCCCATAAGGGAATATTTTCTGCCAGCACATGTGAAAAGATATGGAGGGGAGAGTACCTCAACATATTTTCACTCCTGTTCAGTAATCTTGTCCTCCTGTATTGTGCTGACCAGGAGGACAGTACTTCTGCCGCCCAAAGACAGACCAGAATTGGGCAAACTGTATGGCGGCATATTCAATTTGAGGGAGGGGGTAATGTTGCAGGCCTATCCCAAGTGGGCTACCAACGTTAAAATATGCTGTCATGTTCAGGAGGGCTTATGTCACTGACCTACCCATAGCCTGTCTCCGGTAGAACGAGTTTTTTTTTGCCATGGGTCAGCTTTTATGTCCAGCCTCTGATGGGACTTTCATTCACAAGACCTATGGCTGGATTGCATGATTTATGTGGCTAATGCCCCAAAGTCAGATAGCAGCCATGTGCTTGTATAGGGTGTGGTAGCCTCCGCTAGTGAACTTTTTCATCCTGAAGGATGATGAGGGTTCCTCTCCAGAGCGGCATCCCACTGGGAATTCAACAGGGCTGGGAAATGCACCAGCCAAAAATGTATATTTGGACATGTTTGCAGAAGTTGCGGTGGCTACCATGCCGCATCCACCTGTCACAGGTCCAGACAGCAGGATAACAAAATGCAGAACCCCCAAGGAGGAGAGCCTGGAAAGGGCAGCTAGGGTGGTCTCCCCAGCCGCTCATCTACTAAGGGCCCCAACCCCAATTAGAGTTAGTCAGTTAGAGAGAGCATTAGCCAGGCACCATGATCGGGAGGAGGTGGCATATATAGTGGAAGGTTTCAAAGAGGGCTTCCGCATTCTGGCCAGGCCAGTACAATAAGCTCGTGTCGCCCCCATTCTCAAATCAGTAAATGGCATGGAGCAGGTGATTAGGATAAAACTGTTAAAGGAGGTGTGCGAAGGCCACGTTCCCCCAGCCCCCACTCCTAGAATTCATAGTATCCCACTTGGGAGTGGTACCTAAGAAAGCCCTTGGCAAATTTTGCCTAATTCACCACCTTTCATACCTCAGGGGACAGTCTGTGAAAGATTGTATCCCAAGAGAGCTCACTTGTATGCCTCTTTTGATGTTCCCATAAACAGGGTTAGGGGCTTGTGCCCGGGTGCCCTCCTCGTCAAGTGCGATATTAAGTCCACCTTTCGCTTGCTGCCAGTTCACCCAGAGAGCTTTCGCCTACTGAGCCTCCAGTTTGAGGGCCAATTTTATGACGACAAGGTCATGCCCATGCTCAGCCTGGAAGTTGCTATTTCCTGCTCAGCCTTCGAACATTTCATCTCTCTGATAGAATGGGTCTTCTGGCAGTGGGTGATGGTGGGTGAGATATCCAAATACCTGGAAGATTTCTTGGTGATAGGGTTGAAGGAGTGCGTCGGACTCATAGAGGCGTTCCAAAGATTGGCCGGGGAACTCAGTATCCCTTTGGCCCTGAAAAAACAGAGGGTCAGGCCACTAGGATGACCTATTTGGTCATTGAACTTGACACTGTTCATCTCATGACTCACCTCCCGGAGGACAAACTAGCCAACTTGAGAGACAAGATAGGCAAATGTATGGCAGTGTGCAAAGTCACAGTGCACCCATTGCAGTCCCATGTGGACTGTCTCAACTTTGTATGCTAAGTGGTGGCCCCGGGGTGGGTGTTTTTGGTCAGCCTGTATGCTAGACTGACTGGTAGCCCCCCCCCCCCAACATTAACACAATAGGATTACCCGGGAAATTAGGGAGAATTTGAGGATGTGGCAAACCTTCTTGGCAGAATTAAACAAGGCAGCTTTTGGAGGGTGGAGAGGTTTATTTATTTTTATTTATTTATTTCATATATTTATACCCCACCCCTCCTGAAAACAGCTTGGATGCTTGAGGCAGATCTGCAGGTGCACTCAGACACTGCTGGGGGCACCAGGTTTGGGGTTTATTTCAGGGACAGATGGTGTGTAGCCTCATGACTGGCCGAGTGGTCAGACCTGGGCATCATGAAAGATTTGACCTTCCTTGAATTTTCCCCCATTGTCCTTTCATTTATATTATGGCAAAACAAGGTAGCTAAACAGACCGCTTTATCTGGTGTGACAACATGGCCATTGTCCAGGTCATCAACTCCCTATACTCTAAGTCCTTGTGCATAAAGAAGCTTTTAAGGGTGTTTATGCTTGCCTGCCTGAGACATAACATTTTGTTCATGGCACGGCACGACACATTCCAGGCTTTAACAATGGCATAGACGATGCCATTTTCTGCTTCCAGATTGAGCATCTCCACAATCTAGCACCTGGAGCCAGTTTGACCCCAGAGCCCCTACCACTGGGTGTGTGGAGTATTGGATCATGGAGCTACTCAACATCATGGAAGGACCCTTTGCCTCCTGAACACAGGTCTCCTACAACAGGGTGTTCCAGGAGTTTCAGGCCTTTTGAGCCCTCCGGGGGTGGCCCCTGAATTTCCCTATCTCTTAACTTGAAATGTTCCAATTTGCTATGCATCTGCATTGGCAAGGACTGTTGGTGGGCACCATTGCCAGAGACATCTCTGTGCTGACCTTTGTAAGTAATATGGCATGTTACCCTTCCCCTGAACATGGGTTTTTTGCTTGACGCATGCTTGGGAGTTGGGCACATTTGGCCAGCCTGGCCGCAGACACCAGGGCGCCCATTAATATACCCATATTGTTCGATTTATGCAGGGCCCTCCAAGCCATATGCCAAAATCCTTTTGAGGTCCTCTTGTTTGCAATGGCCTTTAAACTTTCTTTCTCTGGTGTGCTCGGGGTAAGTGAGGTGCTTTCATAATCGAGCACAGACAATACAAGGCGAATGCTGACAATCACTAGCTTCAGCTCAGGCTATGCAGCTCGAAAACTGACCAGAGTGGGTGCGGGCTTACAGTCACCTTGAATAGGGCCGATTCCCTAGAGATTTTCCCAGTTGCTGCTATGCGGGAATATTTGGCTTTCCACTGACAATACCCAGGGGTACTGTTCAGGCATTAGACGGGGACATTCCTTATGCACTATCAGTTCATGGCAGTACTCCACCATGCACTGAAGCAAATGGGACTACCCCCCCCCCCCAATTCAGGTCCCACTCATTCCAGATAAGTGAGGCTACTGTCGCCACAGCCTCTGGTTTACCCAAGCATGCCATAAGAGCTGTTTGCCAGTGGTGGTCACGGGCTTTCGAGATTTACATGAGGGCACCTCAGCACTAATGATTGCCTTCTTTCCTTTTCACCCAGGCCCTCTACCCCTCCCGGCAAACAGACAAGTTGTGTGGATTATCAATCATAGCTTGGTGCATTGGGCAGGGAAGGCAGCGAAGAATACAAACTGGGGCACGAAGCTGGGCATGTCTTCATGAGCTGTCATCAACAGGATGGGATGGAGTGGTATGCGCTGGTGACAGCTGCTGCCCATACTGTCATCTGTGGCGCAAAGTTCACCGCAGAACATCATCATCATCCACTTGGGGGAAAATGACATTCCCCACCATGCAGGTGTTTGGTTGACTATTCAAGTTAAGACTGACCTCCTGAAGGTAATTATGCAGTTCCCAGCAACCAGGGTGGTATGCACAAAGTTAGTACTGAGATTAAAGTGGGACAAGGCTCAACAGCCCAGAAAGATAGACAAGGCCAGGAGGAAGATCAACAGGGAGATAGAAAAATATCTGGGGTAAATGGGGGAATTTGCATAACGCACCCCACAATATCACATAGAAGACCTGAGCTCTATCAGTCAGACGGAGTACGCTTATCACCAGAAGGCAGTGAATTGTATCTTGCAGCTGTAGCAGCCCAGCTGAGGGAGTTGTTGAGTGAGTGAGCAGGTTGGGGAGCCGGGGCAGTCTGGTAATCGGCTGCCCCTTGGTGGCAGAGGTCCAGTACAGGTAGCATTTGTGTAGGTAGAATAGAAATTGTTTAGTTGAGTCATCTCCATAAGAGATGAGGAAGCCACACCTGGTGGAAATGCAAAGCATGACAGCCACCGGGGTCACAGGGACAGGCCTCACAGGGAGGCCAAGGACAGGCATGTTCCTCAACCTTGCAGACATCCATACTCTTTACTCCTGCACAGTGAGGAAAATGTCCCCTTCAGCCATAGACTGAGTGCTGATCAGAGGGCAGATGTTTGGATTAAATTTGGGACTGACACTGGAGGGCACATCCAGGCCAGAACCCTGTGTTTTAGAATTATATTGGTATTAGTGTAGTGGACCAAAATTGCTTGGGGCAATTAACCCACCTGCTTAGTTGATTTGATTAAAGCGTGTGGCCATTTTAAACCCAGACATGTCTCCCTGTTTCATTCTGGGTGCACCGACAAACCTGTGAAATGACACCGAAATGAATCCGTATAGAAAGACATCTCTAAGGGGATAGTGCAACTGGGGTACAATAGGGACATATCCCAGTGCTAGCAGCTGGCAAAGGACTTGAGGAGTGTATACAAGTTGTTCCACAATAACAATTTCCCGTCTGGCCATCCCAGGCACACAGAGATGTTTCATGAGGAACTGGACTGGTTCCTCCACTGCCCCATCTCCCTTTGCAGTGTGTGATATTAATATGGAGCAAGAGTGGGAGTGGAGCCAGGACCAGCAGCTCCTGCTGGAGATCCACTGACACCTGCACAAGCTGTCTCTTGCCCAGAGTGCCAGATGGAGCCAGAATCAGGGAAATCATCCATGACTACTGTGGTGCAAAATCCCATTCCCCCATTCTGTTGTCATATGGTGAATAAACAGTTAAATGTTATTGCCTAATGAGCTGTCCATTTGTGTTTCCCCTGGGTTTAATCCCCCCTCCTCAGCCAGGGATGGAATTCTGATGCTATCCCTGTGACAGCTACCCATCCCCTTAACATGGCCAGGTGCTCCTGTATCACCGAAGAACTAAGGTTACTGTCTGTGATAAGTTCGCTGGAGAGAGACCACCCAGCATTCCTGGGAGGTCTGGGCTTCTGTTATCTGGTGGCCTTAGGGCAGAGCTGCATCTGGTTGCAGGTACCTTATTGAGCTTATATTGCCCTCCCACCCCCACAGGGCAATCATTGCTTCCTGTGGTTGTTACATGTCGGACATAGTCCTCCATTGTGTGGTTGGGCGGATACAGTGGTTTGGGATGCCGGTGCAACCATGACCCTTGGTGAACTCTGGCTTAGAGATGATGTCCAACTGATGTCATCAGACCATTTGTCCATGCATGATGGGTATGACGTGCTGTCACAGAGCTGGTTGCTCCTGGGAAATCACGTCTGTAGAGATGATTACCAGCAGAGAGTGAGTGAGTTGGGGTTCCATATTCTGTGACCTACTGGAAATAGGCCTCTGGAAGGAAAGCTCTTCTCAATGGGGTTGCAACAGTACCTGACCAGCCCAGTTTTGCCAAAAGGGGACTGGGGAAGTTCCTGTCTGCACCCAGAAGAATATGGATGGAGGAAGTTCCCAGAAGATTCCAGCCCCAGGCTAGTGAAAGGTATAAGAGTCCTTCTCCCCAAAGGACACTGTCGTTCTTCAATCTGATGCCCAAGGGGATTGGCTTGATTTTTGTAATTCCCTCTTCTACAGGCTACCAGCAGTGCTTATTCATCACTTGTAGCTTGTTCAGAATGCAACAGTGCAGCTGCATACTGCTTTAGTAGGAATGAGACTCTGGACAAAGTTTCGGTTTCAGCCAATTTCAGTTTAGGTTCTCATGTATTTCGGTATTATCAGATCTTTTGCATAGATTTTTGTACCGGATTTTTAACATTGCATTTTTTCAATGGGGTACAAACCACAATGTTAAAAATCTGGTACAAAAAATCAATGCAAAAGATCCTATAATACCAAAACCGACAAAGAACCAGAATTTTGGATTAATCCAACATGGCCATTTTTGGGTACTTTTGGTTTTATCTGAAACCGAAATTCCCATCCCTATGCTTTAGGCCATTGGTTCCCAAACTGTGGTCCGTGGACAACTGGGGGTCTGTGACACACTGCCAGGGGGTCCGCGGGCCTCCTCTTGTGTCCTGCTTGTTTTGTTTTTTTTGTGTGTTTTTTGTATTGCTGAGCCACTCGGCATGGTGACTGGGCTCGGTGTCGGCATGCCACAGACTCCAAGCTCAGCCACTGACACAAGCGGAAGAAGTTTAAGGCACTTCTGCCCTCAGCAATCCCTTCAAAGCAGTGGGTTTAAAAAACTAGCAGGTGCAGGCTGCAAGCGGGCAACGGGCACGAACTTTGCAGTGTGACTTGTCTCGCTCCCGGGAGGGGTGTCTGTCTGCAGGCCCAGCCCAACAAGCCTGGGGCTGCAGCGTGCAGCCTTGCGGGGGAGAGACCGCTTCCCTCCCGCCCTACTTAACCGGAGGAGCGAGCAGCAATACACAGAAAGATATAACAGTGAGGAGCCACATCCTCCGCAGCCGGAACTGCTGCAGCTGCAGCTGGGCTGGGCTGCGGGACATCAGCATCACCCGCCCGCCGTCCACCTCCCCGGCACCATGTGACAGTGGCAGAGCAGAGGAGGGGGCAGCCGGGGGGGTTTCGCTCTGAATCTCCCATAGTTTTAGTCTGGGCTCAAAACTTCGGTGAGGCTGGAGCGCGGGATG
>QEPC01003062.1:209160-220336 GCA_003113815.1 Sphenodon punctatus | reverse complement strand
CGGGGGTTCGGCTGCACGTCTGTTGTGCTGCCACGGCCCGCGATGGTGCGGCCCGGTTCCGGCCCGTGGTCCCATTCCCGGCACGTCTGTTTGGGTCGTTTTCCCACCCCCGGGCGTGGTTGCGCTGTTCGCCCCCCCTGGTGGTTCGCTGTGGTGAACCGTCCGCCCGTAACGTCTGAAAATACCCTATCCTACCCATTCCTACTCTTTTGTCTCTCACCAGAGGAGTCCCTCCACCCCCTTTCCTAAGCCAAGCTACAATCCTCTCTCCATGAACTCACTAGCATTAATCCAGATTTACTCGTTGATTTCTAACAGAATTATATCCATTAAACAGTCAAACATTTGTCCCAGTGTAGTGAATCACAGATTTGGAAAGGATCTCAGAGGTCATCCAGTCCAACCTCCATGCTCAATGCTGGAAATCTGCAGCTACAACATCCCTGACAGATGGCCGTCCAGCCTCTGTTTGATTACCTCCACTGAAGGGGGAAAAACCACCTCCCTGGGCAATTTGTTCCACTGTCAAACAGCTTTTACTGCCAGGAATTTCTTCCTAATGTTTAAACAAAATTTGCTTTCTTGAAATTGGAGTCCACTATTTCTAGTCTTGCCCTCAGGGGCAAAAGAGAACAAGTTTTTGCTACCTTCTGTGTGACAACCGTTCAGATATTTGAAGACGCTATCATGTCTCCACTTTGTCTTTTCTTCTCTAGGCCTAACATACCCAGTTCTTTCAACCCTTCCTCAGAGGACTTGGTTTCCATATCCCTGGATATATTTGTTTCCCTCCTCTGTACCAGTTCCAATTTGTTGTTGTACTTCTTAAAGTGTGGTGCCCAGAACTAGACACAATACCCCAGAGAGGTCTTACCAGCACAGAGTAGAAGCTTATTATTTCTTCACGTGACTTGGAAACTATGCTTCTGTTAATGCAGCCCTATGCTGTATTAGCCCAATACTGCATTAGCCTTTTTTGCAGCTGCATTGCACTGCTGACTCATGTTCAATTTGATGTTTCCAAACAGATGAGCTGCTTTGCTTCTGCCTGCTTCATCCCTGGGTGGCCTGTCTGTCTAAACGTGCCCCACCAGATATTTAAGTGCTCCAGAGCATCTCAGAGTGCCACTTGCAGAGCAGGCCGGCTGAACCCAGGACATTGGTTTGAAGCAGAGCAGTCATCTGTCTGATACATGGACCCATGCTGCAGCTCTGCTTCCAGCCAGCTGTTGCCCCAGGCAACACTAAAGAGTTGTGGGCACCAGCCTAGAGCATCAGGTGATTGCTCGCAACACTGATTGGTTACTGAAAGTTATTTTTAAAATTTGTGTGCAAAAACTAACAGATGAAATAGACCAACAAAAAAACAGAAGTGACAAAAGCACAAACTACTGAAATTAAGAATGACATTAAAAAAAATAATCAAAATTATAAATACCCAGTTATTCAAATGTGACAAATATCGTTCAAGTCAACAACAGCCTTTCTGATTTTTTAATTTTTTTTTTTTTAAACCCTCTATATATTTTTCTGCTACCTGTTTTAGCTCTACTAAAGGCATTATTGGGCTGTTGGCCTTGAAATACTGGTGTCCTGTAAATAGCCGAGCCCTATGAATGAACCGTGCAAGTCAACACTAATACTGTGACACCAGTCCCCCGTATGAATGCTGTATAAGCTCTGCCCTGTCGGCTCCCCCATGAGTACAATGATGTGTGAATGTAACATAAAGCTATTCTGAAACTTATGGAAAGGACAGGGTGTAACTTTAAATAAATAAATAAATAAATAAAGTGAATTCTGGGTGGGACTTGGTGGTCTATCATGTTCAGGAAGGTCAGACTTCATGATCTGGTGGGACCTGGTGGTGCCAGGTCCCACCAGATGGCACCACTTTTACATGAGGTGCTTAGAATCACCTCTGGAGCCCCATATTCAAGAGGAAAGCTACACAGGGGGTATTCACACACTCCCCACGCTGTTGGAAGTGATGTGCCATGAACTCTCTTCAGCGGCTGCAGACATGGAACTTTCAAGAGGCGCATTCTTTAGACCTCAATTTTCAGGTCTACAGAACGCGCCTCTTGAAAGCTCCACATCTGCAGTCGCCACTGCTGAAGCAAATGGGCAGCACGTCATTTCTGGTAGCATGAGGAGCATGGAAACACCTCCCACATGACTTTCCTCTTGAATATGGGGCTCCAAAGATGCTTCTAAGCACCTTGTGTAAAAGTGGCCTAGGGGAATTGAGCTCTGGTCCCTTCTGGATCACTTGAGATAATTCCTGCAATCTCCATCTGTTATCAGGCAGGCAAAACTAAGGTGCTTTGTGTCTGGCCTCCACCACTCCTAAAGCCAGCCCAATCCAACACTCCCACTAGAAGGTTGATCCCCAGGGGCTGCCTCCAAAAACAAAAAACATAACCTTCCTGGGCTCTATATAAATAAGGAAGTGTCCCACCTGGATCCAGTAGGTTCCTATCTCTCTCATGCAGTCCTGGGATGCAACCAGGGGCTTCTGCTTGACAGGGCTTTCTCCTCAGTCCAGTTTCTTGTTAGCAAAGGGTTCTAGCTCCTGCTGGTGAAGTGTCCTTTCTTTCAGTTCTCTGCTTAGGCCTGGAGCCACAGACTTAAAGGGCCAGGAACTTCCTAACTGCTGCAACCTATCATGTTTTTTTTTTATACAATAGGGGCTCATTTCCCACAAGCCTCCATGATTACAACCTAACACAGATAGTGGACATCCCTGCAACAAGACTCACAGTGTCGACTTGCTCAAATAAAGAACCTGATTAACATTCAGGCTTTAGTCAAAGGATCATGTTTATTTTATTTTATAGTTTAAATGAGTTCCCAAAAGGAGGCTCCTAGGCAAACACATTTTAGAGCGAGGCGTCTAAAAATAGGGATATTCAGGGTAACACTGGGAGAATGAGATGCCTCAGAATTACAATCTCCTCTCCTGTGTGCATCTCAGTAAACAGTGTGTCCCAGACAGAAAAATATCCCAGCTTTGTTCAAACTATCACTGCACTAAATAAGGCAGTAGACAACCATTCTTACTCCCTCTATTACCAGCATGGCATGCTGTCATTTACAGCTGAAAGAATTAATTAATACCTGGTTCTGATTTTCCTGTTCCAGTTTAGGCTTGACTGAAATCTTGCAAGATAACTGAAATATCTCTATCTCTCTCTCTCTCTCTCTCTCTCACACACACACACACAACGGCCAGAAAAGAATCCCTGTCTCTCTCTTACACACACGTGCGCGGACACACACACACGCACACTTCTCTGATTTTCAGTATAAAGCAAAAAAACATTACAGCAGAAATTTTGTCTGTCTATCCATCCATCCATCTCTATTTGATTCTGATGTATCTCTTCTCATGAAAAAAAAAATCTAAATTACTTTTATTTTCTTTGGACATTTCATTTTGATATTTTAAAGACAAACAGCTGACAGTGTCATAACAAAATGTCAAAAATTCTGAAGCAAACAATTTTTTGACATTTTCAATGTGTTTAAAAATACAGGAAAAACCTCCAAAATACCAAAGGTACCAGAAAAAAAAAATCTTTTTGAAACTGAATTTTTCATAAAAAATTGATTTCAACAAAAAATTCTGAACTTGATTTAATCTCAGCATCATCTGATCAAATCCTGAATCCAGACATACCCCTAATTTGAACCGATGTCTGCTCTCAGTCCTTTTGCGCATATCCCTACAAGTTGCAGTCATTACCAATAAAAGAAGGGCTAAACTGGATATGTGATTAGAACAAGGGCTAAACTGAAGGTGTGTTGCTGGGGGGGAAGGACAGCTGTTTGCTGCTGCTGCTGCTTCTGCTTGCTGGTGGCTGGAACACCTGGGCCTTCCCCACTTCCACTCTCCAGGAAGCCATAAAGCTCTGCTTCCTGCAGGCAGCAGCCTAAGACCAGTGCCAAAGGCACCGGCCATTAGTGGAGCCATTAGTGGACAGGTGAGGGAGGGAGGGCAGAAGATGGCACAGTGTTGCTTTTAACTGATTTTTAAATTGTTTTTAGGTGGCTAGATATGGGAGGTATGGTCAGGGGTGGGGTGTGAGGGGAATAGTGAATTGTGTGAGAAACAGAGGGCCACACCTCCCCTGTAAGGGGGGGGTATGGGCTTGTGTTGCCATGGCTCCCCAGTGAGAGTGGGTGGTTCAGACATGGGGGAAAGTGGGAGGGAGTTGCATGCCCTCCATATGAGAGGGGAGTATGGGCAAGGGTGGGGAGAGGGGATGTCATGCCCCCCATGATGGGGGGGTACAGCCTATGGTGGGGAGGGATGTCATGGCCTTCCAGTGAGAGGGAGGCATGGATGTGGGGGAGGGGGTGGGGATGAATGCCATGGCCCTCCCATGAGCCAGTGGGTATGGACATGTGAGGGAGGCGGAAGGAGGGGAGAAGCTAGCGGGGGCAAAAAGGATGGGAAGTTCCATCCCCCCCATTCATGAGGGGTGTGTATGTATGGGGAGGTAATGCCCCTCCCCCCTTGAGGGGAGTTTCAGGAGGGGATGGTGAGAGGGGATGCAATGTGCCCCCCCCATGAGAGGGGAAGCATGGGCAGGGGTGGGAAGGGTGGGATGAGGAATGGTGTGTGTCTGGATCCAGTGAGAAGTGGGAGTTCATAAATGGGGACTGGGGTGGTGGGGTAGGGCAGGAGGGGAAGAATGGAATAGACTCTGATGACATCCTGACGGTATAGTCTCTGGAGGTACCAGGCATGCCAGACCCTTCTAAGACATCTAGCTCCTTCTTTGGGACCACGGAGGAGGGCGAAGCAATTGATGTTATGTGGGGAGAGGGGAGGTATAGCAAGGGGAAGGAAGGATTTGACATCTGGAGAGGCGGAAGAGACAGTTAGTACCTGTCCCTCTCTCCAATTCCACCCCCACAACCTGGGAGTTTGGGGGGTTGAGATTGTGGGGGCCCTGTAACTGAAGCTGATACAGTTGAATGCAAGGTCAGTGGCAAATAAAACAATGTCCATCTGGGAGCTTATCCTGGATGTATCAGCTGACCTTGCATGCATAACAGAGCCCTGACTGGACGATGAGTCGGGACTGATTTTGACTGACCTGGTGCCAGCCGAGTACTCTGTGCAGCATCAGACTAGGTCTGAGGTTCAGTGGGGTGGGGTGTAGCTATGATTTTTAAGGACTCAATGTCCTTCTGGAAGTTTCCAATGCAGAATTCATCTGACACGAAGTATGTTCATCTAGTGTTTGATTTTGCCAGAGATAGATTAGGAATCCTGCTCATGTACTGAGCACCCCACTGAGCCTCAACGTCCCTGACTGCTCTAGCTGAGCTGGTCTCGGAGGTGGTGTTGTGGTCACCCATAATAATTGTTTTTGAGGACTTCAATATCCACGCTGCAGCCACACTTTATGGAGCAGAGCAGGCGTTCATGACCTTCATGGCAATTATGGGCCTATCCCAGGTAGTAGTTGGCCCAACACATGAGAGGGGACACATGCTGGATTTCATTTTCTGCACTGGCCTGGAATCAGGGGGTCCTATGATTGGGGGTGTAGAGGTGGCACCCTTGTCATGGTTGGACCATTACCTCATGGAGGATCAGGATTTGACACACTTATGCCCGCACTGGGATGCAGGATCTATTAGATTGATCCACCCCTGGAGGCTCATTGATACAAATGGTTTCCAGAACTCTCTGGGGGTTTCCCCACAGATCTCGACGACCACTCTGTCAGTGACCTCATAACATTATGCAATAACATCTTGAGTAAAGCCATCGACATGGTGGATCCCAGATGTCTGCTCCCACTGCTGTGTCAACATGGCCCCCCCTGGTATACGGAGGGCCTGAGGCAGGTGGGAGGGTAAGCGGTTAGAGTGCAAATGGTGCTGGACTCAAGCTGAATCCGACCGATTGCAGCATAGATCATTTTTGATAGACTACTGTGACTGATGGCAGTGGTTTTCTTTCCTGCCATCATAGCATCTGCAGTCTGTAGTCTGCATCTGATTCTAGTCTGAATATTTGAATATGGTGAAACTGATTAATTCAAAGTTCACTTAGAATATTTTTTTGAAGTTTGAGCTTTTCTGGGTGTATGAGCAGGTGTTCAGTGTTCATTATTTATCCATACAATGTTTGTTTTTTATGGTTCTTTCTGAAATTTATGTCACTGTTTGTTTGGTTCATTTCACATGATGTGCTGATGTGATTTTCTGAACAGAACAAACCACAAAGTGAACAAGCAAAACACTGAAATGAATAATGAAATTAATTAACAATGAAGTGATAAATGTGACAAATGTCACAAGTGTTAAAGTTATGAGTTTGAATTTGTCTATTCCCGGAAGCATGTTATAAGCTCTTTCTGGAGAAGCTAATGACTTCAGTTCCCCTGCCCTTGGACTTTTTACCCCTAACAGGTGGGAATTCTAGGTTTCAGATGCAGTCTTTATTTTGTAAAAAAAAGAAGAGATGCCAGGGTTCAGGCCCCATGCCAAACTAGCCCAAACCCTCAATATAGGAGCCCCCTCCCTGCCCATTCCCAGGAGCCCTAGCCTCAACCCTGTCAGGGGAGAGACTGAGGCTGGTGCTTCTGCATGTGGATGGAATATGGGACTAATGTTGCCACCTATCATTTGTTTGTCATGGAGTGGGAGGTTGGGACACAACAGGAGGACTCACAGTCCCTAGGCCTGACCCCTATCAAACTTTATGCAGCTATGGGTAGAGTATTGCAGTGTAGCAGTCATGACAGGGAGGGTCTAGATGGAGGTTCCAGGGATGAGCTCTCTAGCGAATGTGTGAACGTGGTTCGGCCAATCGGTGCTCGGCCTGAACTCGGCATGTTCAGATGGCCGAACCGGGCGGCCGAACTGAACACGGAAGCGGCCGAACAGTTCGTCCACGTTCGGGTGGGAAAAGCAGGGCTGGCATGCCCAGGCAGGGTGGGGGGCAGCTNTGGCAGCGAGGAAAAAGTGGGTCTTGACGAGGTATTTGAAGGAGTGGAGGGAGGAGTCAAGGCGGATGTGGGTAGGGAGGGAGTTCCAGGCATGGGGGGAAGTTAGGGAGACGGGTCGAAGGCACTTAGGTGAGCAGGAGAAATGAGGGAGAGTGAGGGAGGGAACAGAGGAGGAGTGGAGAGCTCGTGCAGCATGGGCAGCTGGTGGGTTTTGAGTTTTGAGGGGCAGTAAGGCCGGGGTGCCGGTGGGTGGAGCCAGGGCAACATTGGGCGGAGCCAGGGCAACGGTGGGCGGAGCCAGGGCAATGGTGGCATTGCATAACCCAGCAGCAAGGAGTTCCCAGGGTTAACACTGGATGGTCATTACGTTACTTAATGCTGGGATGCTGGTGTGTAATGCACTGCCACTGGGGAATAGAGAACCCTCTTACTGGGATTCTATATGCTCTCTTTCCCACCGGGAAATGTCACATTGACATTTCCTACCTTTATTCTGAACCCTTAAATCCTCGATTTTCATGGCTTTCTTGGCCACCTGCAGTCTTCTGAAGGTGTAGGCTTTGGGACAAGCCTTCCTTCTGGCTTGGATAACTTGGGAGGACTGAGTTAGCTCCCTGTTCTGTGACAAGCTGAATCAGAAGAGAATGAAAGGGAAGAGAAAGACAGGACAGGAGAGAAATAGGAGGGTATGGGTTTGGAGCATGAGAAGAGGAAGGGGGAAGAGATGGGTTCAGTGGGGGGACAGGGCAAAAGGGTTTCCTTGTCTGCAGCCTTCTCTTCTGCCATGCGCCTACCTACTTTCTCCTCTGTTCACAAGGAAAGCAAGGCGAGGTGTGGAATCATGCCAGATCTCAGACAAACTGGATAGGAAAAAAAAGCAAATTAATATAGATGTTTGCATTTTGAATAACATTTGTAATTTACCTTCTTTGTGGACCTCTCCCCCAAAGAAGAGGTCCAGGACCCTCGCAATCCCTATTATGTCACTTACCATTATCCTGAATGCTCTTCATTTCATGCTGTCCTTGGCTGCTGATAGTTTTCTAGGGTAGGGTCCCAGTCCATTCACTGTTCAGGTCCCACAGCTGGTCTTTNTTGAGGCCTTTAGATATATTGTGACTTCTGGCTTCATTGGACCTATAGAAGCCCTGTAACTCCTAAAGTCAAACACTGCATCTGGAAGCACNACGTCCATCATTTCATTTATTTAGATTAGATTAGATAGATTTAGGTGTTATTTTTATTTTTTACCCCTCCCTATGTTCTTTCTCCTTACCCTCCATTGAATCCTTCCCACCTCCCTGTAGATATTCCATCCCTGATTCCCTTCCCCTGTTTTTGGATTCATTTAGAGTAGCATTATATTGATTTAGCTTTCATTTCAGTTTTGTACCTCTCCCTGTGTTGTTTGTTGTGAGTTGTATGTGCCCCCCCATCCCTGTGTATATATAGATAGAGAGATATTAGATATTAATAGTTACTATAGATAGTTAGTTGTAGGAGTTAGCTTAGTTATAGAGATAGATCAAGATAGTGTGTAGTGATTCAGTTTTAATATTTTATAGTGTGTTTGTAGGACTAGGCCTTTGAAGATATAATATTCCATTTAGTTCCATAGGTTTTAGAATAGTTAATAGCAGTTAGAGTTAGTATAGTAGATATATATAATATTCAAATTCTGAATACATAAATTAAAAAAAAAATCTTTGTGTGCATTCCTTGGGTGGGAGAAATGGAGAAGGGAATCAGGAGAGGCCAGTCTGCTGCTCTTAAGGCAGGCAATGGGTACGTGGCAGAGGTGGCAGGGGCCATGCCAGTGGAGTGGCAGCAGGCAGCAACAGCAGCCCGAGCCCGTCACCACACCCCAAACTGCACAGGCCTGATTTTGGCAGTTGGGTTTCAGAGACTCCCAGCAGTGGCACTAGGCTGGGTGTGGTTCGGCCGTGCCTCCTGCCAGCTTCCTCCACTGTAACGCAGGGCATTGGAAGGCCTTCAGTACAGGAAGCTGCTGCTGTATCTGTTGCAGATGCAGGAGCAGGTGCTTTGGGGTCAGATGTTCCTCAAGGGCCACCAATGTCCCCAGTTGTTGAGGTGATCCCTAGAAGTTCAGGGCTGGTGGATCCCACCTTGACTGCTAGAGGCAGGGCCCGATCCCCGGGCAATGGCAGGGGGAGAGGAGCAGCAGCAGCAGCTATCGGGGGCACAGGGAGATTGGTAGCAGCATGGTGGCCAGTACATCAGCCTCAGGGTCCAAGTACTCCCCTTCATGGGACATCACTCATATTGGGTGCAGCAAGACAGACACTAATCCTGCAGAGGAGATGTCTGGTGCTGAGGTGATGGCTCCTCTGAGAGCTCCTCCGAGAGCTGTGTCACCACCATGTTCTCCCCCTCCCAGCAGTGCTGTCAGCGGTGTGTCACCCGGTGTGGTCCAGAAGGCAGGAGGGGCAAAAAATCCTCCGTCTGGGTGTATTTTAAGTTGGTGTGGGCACATGATCCCAGGGAGGTGCAGTGCACTTTGTGTCAGAAGGTGATGAAGTGTGGGTAGGTAGGTGATGAAGTGTGGGTGGGTAGGTCCTGGTAATGTTAAGCAAACCAGGAGGAAATTCAAATCCTGATAAAAAGGTAATTATATTATTCTGTTCCTCCAGTGCACAGTACTCACCAACCTTGGCACAACTGCCATGGCGAGGCACCTCAAGGGATGACACAGTGATGTGCTACTAAGCGGGCAGGCAGGGGCAGTGGATGCCAGCAGACTCCTAACTGCAGCAACTAGTCATCCGCCTCCATCAGCGGGCAAGCGTCCTGCTTGAACAGCTGTCTCTAGCAGCAGGAGCTGTATCAATTTTAGGGGGGAGCAGCAGAAGCAGCAGCATCAGTGCACCATGGAGGAACTGGGGTGGGGGCAGATGCTAAGTCTATCAGCAGCTTCAGGACGTGTAGGGAGGTTTGGCTTTCAATTGAAAACCGAAAGCCAGGCACATGTTGGGGGAAATGATAATGCTGGATGATCAGCCCTTCTCAGTGGTTGGGGACATGGGGTTTAGGTGCCTGATTGACTTCCTGCCCCCCCAGTTTAAACTAGTCTCACACACCACCCTGAGTCAGTAGGTGGTGCCAGCCCTGTACCAGGCTTTAAAGAAGTGGGTGAGGGAGCAGCTGACCATGGCTGGGGGTTCCACCATCCACTTCACCACAGACCTGTGGTCAAGCCAAAACACGCAGCACGCCTACCTGGCAGTCATGACACACTGGTGGCAAGACCCAGAGGCAGCATTTGGCAGTAGCAGAAGGTGTCCCAAAGCAGGGTATAGTTGGGCCCTTATTCAAGCAGAAGTAATGGACAGCCCCCACACCACTCAGAACATTGACTCAGCCCTGACTGCCATGGTGAGGGAGTGGGTCATGCTAGGCATGCCCTTCACCAAGGGGTGTGTGGTGACAGACAACATGGCCAATATACTGAGGGAAGTCCAGAATGAGGGCTTCATCAGAATTCCTTACGCCACACACACCCTTCACCTGGTGGTCAGGATGCTCTGGGCTTGGGAAAGCAGGGGATTGGGGCAGGTACCCTTAGCTCCCTGATTGAGTGGGTGAGGAACCTGGCTGGTTTCTTTAAATGGAGCGTGAAGGGCAGCGACCTCCTCCGGGTGAAGCAGGGCAACCAAGGCTCCCCAGTGAACCAACTGGTGCAGGATGTGTCCACCCGGTGGAATTCGACCTTCCTGATGCTCGAGCGGCTTATCGATCAGAAAGCTGACTTGCATCAAGTTCAACTGGTGATGGACAGTGGGGCACCTCCAGGGTAAAATGGGGTGGAATGGGAGATCCTGGCTCACATGGTCTTCATACACAGACCATTCCTGGCCATGACGGAGACCATCAGCTCCTCCACAGCCACCATCAGCCAGGTGACCACTTTGGTCCAGAATCTCCTCAGGATGCTGGAGGAGATTCTGGCCCTCAGGGCAAGAAGCTAGCAGATGAGGCGGTTGATCTGGTACGGTAGCTGAAAGCAGAACTTAAGGTGTGATTCGATGGGCTCCTGAAGCGGGCGGAATACATGTTGGCAACCATACTGGAACCAAGGGTCAAGGGCAGAGAGGCACGCACTCAGGGGTGGAGCATGAGAGCAGCATAAAAGGCAGCCCGGTGGGGGGAACAATCCGCTGGTGATCTGCTTATACTGATAGAAA
>QEPC01003062.1:175894-194369 GCA_003113815.1 Sphenodon punctatus | reverse complement strand
TCCAGTGACCTGACAGAAGACCATGTTTTAGCCACCCGAACACAACCGAACGCGATTCGAATTGAACGAACTGTTCGGCCATTTCGTAGTTCGGTGTTCGGTTCCGTTCGGTGTGTTCGGCCATTTCGTAGTTCGGTGTTCGGTTCGGTTCGGTGTGTTCGCCATTTCGGTGTTCGGTGTTTGGTCCGTTCGGTGCGTTCGTGTTCGTGTTCGTGTTCTTGTTCAGTTGTCCGAACAGGCCGAGTTCGGGCCGAACACCAAACTACCGAACCGCGTTAGCCCATCCCTACAGAGTGGATGGAGCAGTGAGTTGAACCAACACTCTGTCCTGAAAATTAACTTTCAAGAAGGACGTTTTCAGGGTGGGCAGGAACAGAGTGCTGGCCCCACCCCTGTCCATTCTTAAAACTTCCTTTCTGGTGGGGTTGCTGCCACTATGGGGGTAGGGCTTTCTGGGAGCCAGGTATGTGCCACCACTTTTGTGGGGGTAGGTTGTGCCTGGCCAAGAACTCCCTTAGGACTGTTGTCACTTAAGGAGACCACACACCTTGCCCTTGTAGGGTGGCCAGTGATGCATCCCCAGAATACAGGACATCTTACTTACTGCCAGGGGAAATTTTCCCCTAATGAATCTCCCAGCCTGCTGTTGACAGAGAGGCACTGGGGGGTAGGGGAGGAAGAGGAGGCTTTGAAACTTACATGTCCCAGCTCTGGTTTTGACTTTGCAGCAGTCCCATCTGGGGCCTGTCACTTTCAGAGGCCAGCCAGCACAGTCGATCAGCCTTCCAGATCCTGTCTGGTTGATTCGGGCATCCCAGATTCATAAGGGGAATTACCCAACAAGCCTGGTGCCAAGGGAATGTCCCAGAAACCAGGATAGTGCAAAAGAGCACCATGGAGGGGAGGCAATTTCCCTCTGATTTGCAGGGAAAGATTTAAACTGGTAAGGTGGGTTGGAAAAGGGATCAGCAAAGGGGGCTGAATAGGTCATTAATCCCAGGCCTCTAAACATTTTTAATCACCTCTGGTCAGGTATATTTTTTGGGGTTGCCTAATCTTCCATGCATCCCTGTATGTTCTCTGAGCCACATCAAATCCAATGGAGAACAATGGACCTGCCTCTGAATCCTGGCAGTCTCCTTTGAATCCTGGCAGCTTAGTATACGTGGAGGGGATGCTTTTTTTTTTTTGAAGTTTTTATTTGATTTTATTTTCCATGTTTAACAAACATCAATAAATTTTGTCTCTGTCACTTCTCATCATGTACTTTTCCTTACATATATATTGTTTGACAGCTACATTTCAATATTGATAACAAAGAAAACAATAAACCATTTACATATATTGAAAACCACATATTAAACATCCATGTCCCTTTCACATCTTACTTTACCAAATGTTCATCCCTTCCTAATTGTTCCTTGGTAGGTTCCTTGTTGGCTGATTGCCACGCTAATTTCCAATCAGCTTTCCAATATCTTCATTTTGTGGAGGCTTGTTTTCTAGTGCGTATACGATTGGCGTCCATACCTTTTAAAATCTTGCTTCCTCATTGTGTATCTTAGCTTGAAGCTTTTCCATGCTGAAAAGGTACCATAGCCTCTGTGTCCATTCACCTTCCTAAAGTTCCTCTTCTGATTTCCAATGCTTGGCTATTACATTCAACGCTGCCAGAAATAAAATCTTTATCGCGCTCTGATATACTTTAATCTTTACACCATCTGGGATCCATTTGTTACACCACGTCAAAGCTGGCAGACAATCAGTTGAGTATATGGCCCACATTCTCCAGGTACACAGGCCACTAGGGAGCACAGAGAAATGAAGTCAACTCACTTTTGATGGTAAGCAAATGTTCAGGGCAACAGCAATGTCACCAGGCATGAGCGGCAATGTTCCCAGACAGCAAACAAGAGAGGAAATTAAATTCTCTTTTCCTGAGGACTGCAGCCATGCAGTTAGATCAAGGGGCTTCAGCAAGCATGGTCTGTAGTGCTAAATGGAGTAATCGCAGCAAAAGCTGTTTCCGTCAGAAACAGACCATTTACCTGTGCTCATGTGATGAGGAAACTTACTGGCTTTTTCACTATTTTTCTAGTTTCCATTCAGTAATTACCATTTTTTGGGTGTACTTCTGGTAATTCCTCCTAGGCAGGAGTAGCCACAAAACATGTAACATTCCTTACATGCTGCTTATGTTTGCTTGTGTATGATCACAATTTTACTAAATAGCTTTCATCATTTCTCTTATTTGTTCTTGCTTTGACTCCTTGTAAACTATGTGAATAGCAGACACACCCTTTAACCTTCTCTCCTGCTTCTGCCTCCCCAAACTTACCCTGGCAACCAATCAGAATGGTCCCCTGAAGGCTGTTGACCAATCTGCAGCTGGACTGAATATTTGTAAAGGAATATGCAAATCAGCTAATGAGTGACAAGCAAGTACAAGGAATAATGGAACATAGAGAAAACAGAAGAAATAGGGTGTTACACTGATATTATGTCTCAGGATCTTAAATTGACGGAAAATGGTAAACAACAAAGTGGTAAATGGCAAAGTGGTGAGTGGGATTCTGATACGTAGCCTTTGTCAAGTACCAATATTTTCTCTATTCAACCAAAACCACATTCACACCTTAATGTCCAGGCTGGTCCGCGCAGATATTGGCAATGGGAGAGAATCTGAAAGCGAAAATATGTGCGGGGTTCAGACAGTGCAAAAGTCCCCCTGCCCAGCTTTGTCGGCAAACACCCAGAAAAGCACAGAGCAGGATTTCCCTGCTCTGAAGTCTTCTGGGTGTTTATCAGCAAAGCCGTGCAGTGGAGGGGTGTGTGTGTGTGTTTCACACTGCCGAACCCTGTGCATGCTTTTACTTCCAGATTCTTTCCTGGAGTGAAAATCTGCACGAACCGGCCTGAACACAAAGGTGTGAATGAGGCCCAAGACAATATCAAGAACTGTGATATCAATGGGAATTACTGTTTAATAGAATTCTTGTTTTAGCTTTAGCAAGAATACATCCACTGGTTGAGAGACAGGGAAGCACATAGGGAAACCACCAGCTGCAACCAAGCTCACAAAGGAGCAACTGGGGTGGAGGGGAAGACCCCAGTGCAGGTTCAGGAACCATAATAGGTATACAGTAGCTGATCCCCATCCCCATGCTAAACAAATGTCCCATTGCCTTTCACAGATGAGCAGCCTGGTCCATCCAGGGGTGCCACCACCAGCGTGCACAGAGGAACCAGGAGATGCAGGATCACAACCGGAAGAGGAGGGAGAACCTGGGATGGGAACTGCTGGCAGAAACGAAGTGGTTGGCAGATGAGAAGGAGGAGGAGATCCTCAACAGGGAAGTGCAGCTAGGGGAGAGCAGAAGGGGAGGAGAGAAGGAAATGGGAAAAAATTCATGACATGCTAACCCGGTCCTGCACAGAGCACTTGTGGGACAGGTACCATGCTGCCACCCTCCTTCCCAAGCAGCATCTCGACAGGGAGGAGAGGGAGAGGGCCTATGTATCACTGGAGAGATACACCATAAAGACCTGACAACTAATCAGGGAAACGCTGGAGGCTTTGCAGTGTCTCCCCCAGCATGGCATGGGCCCTTCTGCCATGGTAGGAGCACTCCCACAGGTCCCTGTGCCCCCTTCCCACCTCATCTGCCACCCCTGGTTTCCCCAGAAGCAACCCTACACTGCCCAAGACCAGCTGGGGCCCCTCCTTCCAATAGTCCCCAGAAACACCAAGGTAGGCTCCTGGGCAGTCTGCCCACTTCCAGTTCCCCTACAGCACCACCACAATCCACCCTACCTGGGCCCCCAGCCACCCCAGCACATCCCATCACCCCCAGTGACCCTACCACTTAGGCAGGTTGCCCCACATGCTCAGGTAAGCATGGGGCAGGAGGTGGAGGGCACTAACTAAGATGGTAGGGGGGACTGGTTAAGGAAACCACACAGGCACAAGAAAGGGCTGTACTGTAGCACATGAAGTGGTGACCGGTACAGGGCAGTGCCATATGAAGCACCCAAAAAGGGGCACAGGGAATGGATAGCTAAAGGTAAAGCTACATGTGTCATCCACAGGAACTACCCTGCAGTGGAGCGACTGTTGGAGGAAGGAGAGTCCGTTCCAAGCAGCCAAAGGCCACAGTGGGCAGTGGCTGTCAAAGCCTGCAAAGAGCCAGTCACCGTAGGTGCGGTGAAGATGGGAAGGGGGAGACCCCAAAAGAATTAACCCCAACCCCTTGTACATAACCCCCAATAAAGTATTTTTGTTATAGCACATACCTGGTTGTCATAGGGTCTGTACTATGGGATCGAAGGGAACATAGCAAGCAGACAGCAAACCTCCACTAAGGTTGATGACAGAGATCTGGTGACAAACAGTAGCTAGGTAGGCTGGCCTGGCAGCTAACATGCATGCCCTCTCAGACAGTAAAATCCCAGAGGGCACAGGCCTGTGTAAGGGATAAGAGCCCGAGGTGGCCTGGTCAATGGTCCGCTGGATCACCCATTGAGCAAGGGGTGACGGACAGCTGCAGGTGATCACTGGCCACCAATGGCCACCAGCAGTTGGGACCCAGGATTCAACCTGGGAGGAGGGTCACCCTGCCAGTACAGGAAAGGAGGGATGCAAACACACCGCAGGGAGCCTCCACCTGCTGCCAGGAAGAGAGAGACCTCACAGGTATGGATACAAGTGGCCTAGGAACCCGGCTGTGGGGTGCAGTAAAGAGGGCATTGGTACAGAACTGGAAGCCATCCACAGGATGGGATGGATGAGAGGGATGGGGTGGCACCCTGTAGAGGCCCTGGACCTAGCTCAGAGGGAGGTTAGTGGTGTTAGATCGCTGGGCTGTCAGCTCCCGGTGTTAGCGGGTCAGCCATAACCATCCCACAAGCTGGTGGGAGGTGATGGAAAGGTGATGACATGGCAGTGGGCACTGGCAGCTCCCATCCCAGTGACCTAACACCCCACATTGCCCTCAAAACCAGGTCCTTGGGCTATACTGCATGCATATCTATGTCTTTGATGTGCATGGGGTCATGGAGCACATTCACACCAGCAGGACTTGCTGGGGCCCAATAGTGGTGGAACCCCATAGTTCATTGCACAAAATGGCAATGGCACAGGGTACCTGGGTGCAGCAATGGAGATCATTACCATGACAGGAGGGATTGGGGAGCCAACAGGAAGCTACACCTGATGACTAACCAAGGGGGTTATCCAGGACACACAGGTCTCAAGACAAAGGCAGTTAGGGGAAGAGAAAGTACAACAGTATTGAAGCAAGATATACTGTAGTACAAGACAGTTGGAAAGGGGCCTGCAACATGCAACCGTTAGTTCTCTGCAAGTTGGGCTACTATGCACCTGAATAGGGCATCCCTGTTGTCCTCGGAGATATGCCTGAAGGCCCCACACTGCAGATGCAGTACAGGGGCACAGGGATAGTTTTCTGTCATGGAGGGGGATTGCCCAAGGAAGCCCCACGAGTCTCACAAATGTTGTGAAGTACACACGTCACCAGGACGAGGATGGGGGTGCGCTGGAGGTCAAACTGGCTCCAGTTCATCATTAGGTGCCACCTCATTTTGAGCAGGCCAAAGGCCCTCTCCACCACACACCTCGCAGAGGCCAGACGCTCATTGAACAGGATCTGTTTGAGGGTGCGGGCCACAGGATAGGCCCTCATTAACCATGGGGTCAGAGGGTAGTCAGGGTTATCTCCCCATCAAACATCCTGGCATAGAAGGGGGAGGCGCACAGGATCCAAGCATCATGGCTCCTCCCCAAGAGGCCCATGTACACATCCATGAAGAGACAACGGTGGTCCATAACAGCCTGAAGGTTCACAGAGAACCGTATTTCCTATTGTGGTAGTCAATCTTAGGGGGGATTCAGACGTTCTGATTTTTGCAAATTTTTTAAAAAAACAAATGTTTCATGCATGTCTGAACACATAAATTTGATTAAATTTTGTCATTATTTCACTAAAGAAATCCGACTTTCAAAGCTACTCAAACCTACCTTTTTGCTGTCCGTTTTCAATAAATCCGCACTTAACAGCAGTGTGAAAGCAACATCGTACTGGTTTTAACTAGTGTGTAATCTTTTCTGATGTGAATGCAACCGTGCTTCCAAGTGCGCTGTTTTACTCCTGCCCCTACCGGAAGCAGTGAGACCAGCTGGAGCCCTGTAGTTGCCTCGCTGGGTGCAGGCTGCAGCCAGCTTCTCCCCAAAAAAGTTCTTCCCCTCCATGTTTCCCCTCCATGCTTCTCCCCAAAAAAGTTCTTCCCTCCAAGGGACTTTCAATCATCTGCCTCTGCCTCTACCGTAGTGCTGCAGCAGTAGCAGCAGCGGGATACCGGAAAGAAACCAGGGAGAGAAGCAGCGCGCCTCACTATGCGAGGGGCTTCTTTCCAGCAGCCTCAGGCTCTCCGTTTTTATTCCCTGATTCTACAAAGTAGCAACCTTTGCTACAAAGGTTGTAGCAAAGGTTGTTGCAAAGTTTGCAAAGTTGCAGCAAAGGTTGTTGCAAAGTTGTAGCAAAGGTTGTAGCAAAGTTGTACTTTGCTACAAAGTAGCAACCTTCTGGCTCCCCACAGGCCACTTCCTGTAACTGAACCGCACTGAGCAGCCGGGTAAGCACGCACTACAAGAAGGTCTGAATGCATTATTTCGCTGTACTTAAAAATGGTATGGCATGCATGTGAATGCAACAGGACTTGTTAACAGTGAACTATTGAGAACCAGTTTTAAAAAATCCAGATAATTGCTGCACGTGTGAATTCGCCCCTACTGTGTGGAGGGCGGAATATCAGGATGTGCGTGCTGTCTATAACACCTATGAAATGAGGGAAGTCCATCACCTCGAAGCCTTGGATCACCACCACCGGGTTCCATAGCTGTATGATCCATTCTAAGAGCAGCTCTGTCGCGTTGTGTCTCTCTTTTTTCAAAAGGAAAGAGAGCTATGTTTCCCAGAGGATCTGGTCTAACTGGATTGGGCCACTCTTTTTCAAGTTGTATAAAATGAGTTTACACTTTACTTTCATGCCAAGCTAGCAAAGCAAGCATTGTAAAATGACAATATATTTATAAATAAATGGAACATGAGACTTTAGAATATAAAAATAGGCACAGGGTGATTTCGGTCATGACGTGGTGAGATTCATCACAGTTAATTCCACTCCGGTGTCAATTGAGTCACCGTGGGCCATGGGGAGCCGCACGGCCCCAACAGACATGATAGGGGCGGCACCACCGCCCGGGGTTACCCGGCGAGACCTCAGGCCGGGGAAACCCAACAGACGTGATGCAGTGGCAGGACCCACGGTGGGAGCCCCACAATGCAACGGGGTCATGCAAACGCAAACATGGCTGCCGGAGGTCAAACAAAGTCACAGAAGGCAGTATGCACCACCCAGCGAAGGAAAACATGAAGGTAGGGGCCGGAGGGTGAAGCAGCGCGAGGCGCACTTCCAAATAATGACTACATGGAAAGCACGCACAGCTCAAAATCAGAAGCGTGCGCACACAAGAGGCAGCACAACCACAATACAAAGGGGAGCAGAGAAAGGGGGCGGAGGGAGGCACACATCAGAGGCAGATAGGAAAACCCCTGACCACCAGGGAGCACAGGAGGAGGGGGGGCCATAGGGGTCGGCATGGACAGACCAGTAGCAGGGAGAGTGGGGGCTGGGGTGCAAGGGCAAGTGGAAGGGGGACCCTGCAGCCAGAGATGGAAAGAGGCAGCACAGGCACAGTGAAGCACAGCAGGCATTTAGTGTGGGCACAAATCACAATGGGCCAGCAATAAAGCATACAGTGCAGGAGCAAGAGGATAAACGAGCAGAGACACCGCAAGGGGGGTGCGGGCCCAAATCAGGGAGGGGGGGCCACCAAGGTGAGGGAGCATCCCCATCCCCCCAGACCATGGCAAACCGGCCCAGGTGCAGACATTCTGGGTGCAAGGGTGGGGGAGGCAGCTCTCGGAGACGTAGGGCTTCCAGAGACAAATCCACATAATTCCGCATGAAGGTTCCCAGTGTGGCTGCCACAAAACCAAGGCAATAGGGTGATAGGCATGTGGAGGCAGATCACAGGGGGTCCAGCAGTCCCAAGGTGACATCAGGCGGTGGCAAGAACGCACAGGCCACATGCGGAAGGATATCGCAGAGGAGGCAACCGGCTGTCAGAACTGGCTGTCGCTCCCTAGACACTGCTGCCGGGGTTACCATCGGATGCAGGTGGCTGTAATGACAGCAGGTGCACATAGCGGGGCCATTGCCACAGACCCTGGCAGAAGCCCTGGGCCGCCATATGGAAGCAGATCAGGTAGAAGGCCTCGAAGGGATCCGCACAGCTCATTCCGAGTTGCACATCAGAGCAGCTTCAAACCTCCTACAGGGCCACCAGCTCCGGGACAAAGGGGGGGAGGCATGCCATAATCAGCAGCTGGAGGCCAGGGCAGGTGGGACAACTTCATCAGATGGTAGTAGGCAACCCTGCGGGAGCGTGGGTATCCACGCACACCCTGCACGCTGATGAAGTAGGCCACGGCCACGGCTGGGCCACCCTCATTCTGGCAGGTTGCATATCCTGGGAAGGCACACACGCACAGGGCAGAGGCTGTCTCAGAGGGACTCCACACCACAAGGCCCCCCAGAGTGGATGGTAGGCATCCCTTAGGAAAGGGGCTGAGCCCCAGCTCCTCACAATACATGTGGCATTCATCACCAGTCACAACATAGCCAAATCAAAGCATTCCAAAACTCAAGCAACGATAGACATCCGACTGGCTGGACAAGGAGCAAAGGCAGTGCTGAACGATGGGCAGACACCACAGATCGCAAAGGGTCATGCTCTCACGGGTGATCCAGGGCTGGATGGAGCCCCCGGAGTCGCCGAGTGGGACCTCTTGCTGAGATGCTGCTGCCATGGTTTGGATCACGGAGGGTCTGAGCCACAGAAGCCGTAGGGGCAACATGGGATGAGGGGCAGGGGGGCTACACAGGCAGACAGGGGCCGTCAAGGCCAACTAATAATGGCAGCCAGGGAACAATGGGCCCACTGTGGAGTGAGGTGAATGGAGTGGACAGTGCACAGCTGCCGGCAATCAAGGCCTGACAGCCCCACGCATACACACATGCCAGATGATATACGAATGCCATCAAGGGCACGCACGTGGAGACCCAGAGAAATGGGATCATACACCCCACTCCCAGGCGGGTAGGGGTGGGTGGGAGGCTGGACAGGGTACCCCAAATGGCGACCTGCATACGCTACCAGGGTTCTCACCGACAATAAAGGGAATACCTACCCCTCTACACCGAAAGCAGTGGTTCCACAATGCAGGGGACAGAGCAAAAGGAGCGCCAGCTCTTCAGAAAGGGGCAGTGTGGCCACCAGGGCACACCCAATGGCCTGGGGTGGTGGTGTGGAGTGTTAAGTATAGTAGGCACAGGTGAGTGAACAGAGGCGATGGCAATCAGGTATATCCCAGGCACGGGCCGACCCAACAGTGTAGCCTCAACCGCTGGGATGGTTCGCACACAGCTTGCCACTCACCTGTCCCTGCTCCAGACGATTACCGAGTGGTACCGGGAGAACGTGGCACTTGAGGGGGTCATCATAGACGACTGTGAACAAACACGGGTGGACCAGTGGTACATGGCCAGGTTGGTGGCACACACACGTCACATCACTAGAAGGGCCGGCCGACTCTTTGCCCTGGGCACGACACGGCATCTCGGAATGGTCTACAGCACACCGGTGCTCAGGGCACACAACCTTCCCGCAGGCAGCAGGGCCCTGCTATCCAGGGGTGCCTGGGAAAGGGCTTCCAAGTACCTAACTCTGAAGCTTGCGATTCCCATCCAGAGGCACACATGGGCCGTTCCAAAGGCTCATCAGTGGTGGCAGAGGGTATTGACACATTGGGACGATGCTACCTGGATCAGGCACTTCAGGATGGACAGGAAAACCCTCATGCTACTGACTGAGCATTTGTGGGACTGGCTAGAGCCCATACAAACCGATATGTGGGAACCCATTCCTGTGCCTCAGCGGGTAGCCATAGCTGTGTGGGCCTTGGCCACCCCGGATCCCTGATGTTCCATTGAACAGCACTTTGGGGTGGGGCTCACGACAGTGGCATGTATAGTGCAGAACATCTGCAAAGCCGTGGAGGGGGTGCTCATGGAGCGGGTGATACAGCTGGTGGATCAGGACACCATAATGGAGGGTTTCCTGGAACAGGGCTTCCCCAAATGTCTGGGGGCAATCGATGGCACCCATATTGAGATCCTGCACCCCCCGGATGATGAGAATGCTGAGTACATCAACCGGCATGGATAGCACACTTTTCAACTCCAGGATCTCATGGATCATAGGGGGCTCTTCACCGACATCTTCACCGGGCACTCAGGCCACAGCCATGACGCTCGCATCTTCACCATCTCCCCGCTATTTGCCTGCATGTACAGGGGGGACTTCGCTGACATGCGTATGACCCGCATCGAGGGGGTGATGATACCCCCATGCATCATTGGTGACCCAGAATATCCTCTGAAGCGATGGTTGATGAAGGCATCCCTGTGGCCAACACCGCAGCTCAGCATCAGTACAACACATGCCTCAGCACCACACGCACCATGGTCGAGAGGGCCTTCGGTGCCCTCAAGCAGTGTTGGTGCTGCCTAGCCGGCAGGCTGGAATATTAAGTGGAAACCTCCTCCCTCATCATAGGAGTCTGCTGTGTCCTCCACAGCTTATGTGAATCCGACGGGGCAGCTCTTAACAATCCCCCTTCTCGCCGCCCGCCTGGGCCGGTACCGCTGTATGCTGACGTGCCGAACCCCCATGAGTAACGCTATGCGACGAGCATCAGGTCAGCGCTGGCATGTCACATAGAGCGCCTGTCCTGTCCCTGACATCCTCGTCACTGTGAACCCTCCTACCAAACACCGTACTGTGCATGCAGCCACACAGCTGCTGCTGTGGCACCTTGCCTGAATTGAATAAAGCACCTGACACTATACAGATGTGTTCTATATTTATTATTGTGCTCCTGCTTACCCAAACAGATACCTGGAACACCCGTGTGACATTGTGCCTAACAGCCCCCATCCACCCACCATCACACCCTCCCCCCATACCCCCAACCCCCCACCCATCTCCCTCACCAAGGGCTCGACAGAACAGCCAGGTCTTACATGATCATCAGAAAGAGGGGAGGTCTGGAGTCAGGCAGATCTCCACCGGGAAGGAGTTCCACCGCCATGATTCAGCCACTGAGAATGCTCTCCTCATTGTCATCGCTCGGGAAACCTGGGAGACCTCAAGGAGGGTGACCCCAACTGACTACAGGGATCAATCCAGAACCCTGGGAGTGAGGTGATCCCGCAGATAGGTGGGGCCCAATCNCACAACCCGCCCACCCATTGCACACACACCCCTGTGGAGTAGGGTGTCCCCTCTGTTTAAGGTCCCCTAGGCTGCCCTGCCCCTGGCCCGGCCTCTTCCCCTGGTGCCCCTTGGTCTTCCCCTCACCCTACCAACAGAGATTGCCGTTGCAACTGATCCCCCCTTGTTGGAGGTGGAGAAGGAGGTGCTCCCAGGAGCCTGGCCCGGTGTACCAGAACCAACTACTGGGACACCACCCCTGGAACCCCCATGTCCCCCCTGCCCCCCCGCCTTGGTGGTGGCCATCTTTGGCCCAGGCTGTCTGGGTGCTGGCATCCGTGCTGTGAGGGAATGGGTCCCCACATCCATGGTCCCTGATTCTGTATTAGAAGAGTGTGTTGCAGCACTGGCGGGGCTAGCAGTGCGACAGGTGGGGGTGGGGGGCGGATGTCTGGGCGCTCGTATGGTGCCTGGTGGGGTTTCTGCCATTATGAAGGCACTCAAGGCCCCGGCTTGCAAGAGGAGGGATGTGCCCTGCTCCAGAAAGCAGTCAGGTTTTCTTTACAACTGTTCAGACCGGCTGTCCTGCCAGTCCGAGTGGGCCTGGAGTGCCTCCAGCTGTCTATTCATATCGTGACGCAGAAGCCGCCTGTCCTTTCTCATTTCAGCCACCAGTGCCCTTTCCCTCCCCTCCACCTGTTGGAGTGCCCTCGTTGTCCCCTCCTCAAACCGGTTCACAGCCGCCAGCATCTCCTCCGTCTGCCTAGTGCTGGTAGTGACGAACTCCTGAGTGAGATCCTCCCTCCACCTGTGCATCTGCAGACAGTGCTCCCGCATTCACTGGACTGGTGGTAGGGGTGGCCCCTGGCCTCTGCCCTCCCGTGCTCATTGTGGCTTTGTGGAGAGAGGTCGGAACCAGTTAATGCTGTGTGGAGCCATCTCGTCCCGCCCCCCTCCTGTCTAGGTGCTCTGAGCGAATGCTCTGCACTGCCCTTACCTGCTCCCTCGGTGTCTGTCCCCTCCAATTCTGGCTGGTTGCTGGGGCTGGTGTCCGCCCGGTCTCCCAGATGCAGGGCACGAAGGTCAGGGTTACTGTCTCCGCCTCCACCTCATCGGAGTCATCTGGGGCATGTGTGGGCTCTCCCGATGTAGGACTGGAGGAGCATCAGGTGCATATGCCCGAGGTGTTGGGCATCTCCTCCCTGGTGTAGGTGAATGGCAGCTGGGCCGGGGTCAGTACCTGCGGCTGCAAGGGGGGGGTCATCCTGAGCGGGCCGTTCCTCCCAAGCGCCCCCTCCTACTGGGCACCAGGCAATTATGGAGCCCTTTCAGTGAAGCACCCGGATTAGTGCATCCATGTAGGGGGAGACATGTGTCACCCACCCGGAGCACTGGTTGTTGTCTGTAATGTTATTATCATTTATTATTAACAAACATTTATATAGCGCCAGCAGTGTACCTGGCACTTTACAAAGTAATAAAATAGCAGGGTCGCTGCCCCTAGGGCTTACAATCTGAGAGACAGGAGCTGGGGGAGAGACTTAGGAAGGGGAACAGAGGGAGAGACAAGGGGTCTAACATTCATGAAGATGCGAGGTCTCAAGTGCACGTACTTGGCTTGGTTACGATGAGAATGACAGCAGGCAGGTCCATGTTGCAAGGATAAGGGTAAACAGATCATAGGTATAGGAATAGTGTCTCAGCAGGATAAAGAGTCAGACAGAGCAGAGCGAAAGAGGTGAGTTTTAAGGAGAGATTTGAAGGTATGAAGGGAAGGTGCAAGGCAGATGTGGACAGGGAGGGAGTTCCAGGCATGGGGGCAGCAAGTGAGAAGGGACAAAGGCTTTTAGGGGAGCAGGGAAGGCGTGGAAGGGTGAGAGAAGGGACAGAGGAGGAGCGAAGTGCATGGGCTGGAGTATGGAGGGCGATAAGTGCAGAGAGGTAGGGGGGAGCAAGGTTGTGAAGAACCTTATAGGTGAAGAGGTGAAGTTTTATAGGTAATGTCCTTGCAGCCCATTTTTAGTTCCTTTATCTTGGTCCGGCACTGTGTGGGCATGCATTCGTATCCTGCATCCCCCATCTCCGTGGCTATCTGGGCAAACACCTGCTCGTTTCTGGCATTTTTGCCAGCTCTGCCTGCATTTCTGGTGTCGCCCAGATCGCTATCAGGTCATGGATCTTCTGGAGCCCCCACTGACCCCCCCGTGGTATCAATGCTAGGGTGATGACCCCTCCACTATCACCTCCTCCTCCTCCTCCTCACCCACCTCTGCCTGCCCCTGGCTCCTTCTGACCTCCTCCTGGGCACATGCCCTCTTGCTGGTTATGTGCCTGTCGGCTGTGTTCCCTCTTTCCCTCATCTGCCCCTCCTGTCCCCTTCTCTGACCCACCGACCCCCAGCTGTGCCCCTTACCCTCTTCCGGGGAGGCCCCATGTGCTGCTGGGTGTCCCCAACTGGACCGGGATCCCCCTCCTGCTGTTGCTGCTTCTAAAGCTGCTGCACCACCTCCTTGTCCTCTCGCTCCATCCTCCACTCCATGTCCTCCTCCCCCTCTCCATCTACTACTCCACCACGTTCCCCTGCTGCTTCCTGCCATTTAAATCTCCCTCCATGTGCCACTTTTTGTTGGTTGCCTAGCAGCGATGCTAGGCAACCTAGCATGGTTGCCTAGCAGGGTTGCTAGGCAACCCTCGACCGTGGCGAATTTCCATTCACCACGGTCGAGGGTTTTCTTCCAGAGATTACTTTTCATTCACCCCTGCCATGGTGAACATTCACCACCCTTCTTGACCTCCTCCCGCCCCGACCTCATGAAGCATGGTTAGATTCACCTGGTCCGCATTTGACTGTGGTGAACATCTGGATGTGGGTGAACAGATGTGCTTGACTCTTTAACCCCCCCCATCGCGGTTGACTGTGGTTGACTGTGGTGAATCCCGAAAATGTAAAGTCTGAAATCACCCATAGTTTACTTAAATTTAAATTGAAAATATCAGTAGCTTACAAAGAATGGTATTGATAGTCAATCCAAGTTACATGATCTAAAAAACATTTCTATTTTAAGAAAATAGCTCCTAAAAGCTTAACATATGCTCAATTCATTGGCTCAAAGATATCAAGAATAATACATTACATTCTTCCCAGTTCTTCCCTTTTCCTGCCATCATGGAGAGATGGGAAAATCAGGAAAATCAGGTTCTATATGTACCATGGTTCAGGATTTCAATCTGAAAAAGCAACGCTAGTTTCTCCGTTCATAAAGCAAAGTTTGTCAGAAGCTGACGCTCCTGAGCAGTGGTGCTGATGACATCTGTTAGCAGGGAAATACACAGGATTCTAATTGGCTCTCTTTATTCTGAGCAAGTAAAGAGACTAAACAGAGAGTCAGGTTTCCTACAAAGTTTGAACAAAACCTAATATTTGCATCAAAATTCAGTCAGATTACACTGAGAACTGACCACAACTTCAAAGTTTTGTAACCAATTAGTGAACGCAGCTGTGCTAGCTAGGAAAAATTAAAAATTAAAAGTTCTCACTTTGGAGATGTTCATGGCTGGTACCATTTGTCATTTAGACATATAGACTTATAAGGCCCTTGGTCTGGCCTCCAACTTTAGCCATTTTTTTCTGTTTCTTTGGATACTGTGAAAAGTTCACTGAGAAGTTTAAAAAAAGTTCATTGGAACACAGCTGAGGAGGCCTCAGCCTGAACCATGGTACATATAGAACCTGATTTTAAAAATCAATCCTGTAAAACACAAGTTCAAGACATTGAAATCAATACATTAGGAACACAGATGGCCAAAAAATATATGCTTATAGTTGGAAATACATGACACCCTCTCTTTGGCGAGAATGTGTTCAAAATTTTATACAAACAATAATAAAGAAGATTAAGAATAAAATCAAAGTCCTCCAAATCATCAGGAAAACATCTCTCAGGCTCGACAGGCACTGGATCCTCTTCACAAGTGGTCTTGGAAGGGACATCAGTCTTCCTTGGGGGCTGACGCTTTATGTTGTGACATCCCATGGAGGAATCTAAAAATCTTAATAATTATTATTAATAAAATAATCAACACAATAACAAGTAAAACTGGTTTGAGGTAGTTGAGTAGTTGAATATCTGAACGTAAAATTGAAGAACCAATAGCAGTTATCGCATGTACAACAGAGTTGGCCATGCCTGCTAAAGAAGGCCAAGCTGCAGAGACAGCTGAACCTAATCTATTGAGCCACAAAGCAAAATCTCATTCATGGATATCGATCCTTAATAAAAGTTGCTTGACGTCCTGCAAAATATCTTCAATTGCATCATGTGTATTAAAAAGTGTAATTTCTGACCTTTGCAATTTAGCTATGATGCCAGTATATAGTGGAAACTGAAAAGAAAAGTGAGGTACAAAAAATGTAACCTGAGAATGCATTGATCCCAAATTAGGAGGTGGGAAAAGTTGTCTGCCATAGCAAGTGATTGTGCTATGCACTGTCACTATGGAGGGTTGCAAAGCTGGAATATTGCATTCAGATTTTCCAGCAAGCACTATATATGATCCATTTGTAAGGGAATCAGTTAAAACAAATGAAGCATTGCTAGAATGAATCTTAATAGGACAAGAAGTGGTACTAGGTGGAAACAGTCCACAAGGAGAGACATTTTTAATTTGTTTGCAAAACAAATATCCAAAATCTTGACATTCGTCAGTATGTAAGCATGTTATGTTTCCAAAAACATCTGTGTTGACATATTCATATGGAAGCTTCATATAAGAATGAGCAATATTTGTTCCAGTAGCTACTGAAAAAACCCCATGTTTAAAAATGTGTCCCCCATATCGCTCTTTGGGTGTTCATCTGTAATAGAGAAGAATTCATGCAAAAATGTGTACAAGGATAAACTTCATTTTCCTGAGGTACCATAACAAAATCTTCTAATGCCTGAAGCACTGAAAATAAAGAATATTTTGAGATACGGTTTTACATTTCTGATACAGCGAATAAATGGTATAATTATCAGCAAATAATGGAGTAGCATTGACAAATAATGGACCTTGTATCAAGTTAAACCAACACTTATTTCTCAGACTTGCCCTCTCTTTGGCTTTATAATTACCCATGAGATTTGCAGTAACATTAATACTACAAGGTCCACAATTCCATGAATGTAAACCCTTAGCAGCAAGAATTTTATTTTTGCCACATTTAGGAGGCTTTTGTTGAGAATTAACAAAAGTACTTTTACAAGATACAATACTCTCACATCTATTGAGAAAAACAGGATACCTAGGGTTTTCACAAAATGAAGTTCCAGTAACACCAATAAACATCTCATTAGTACCAGCATTATGCCACTGAGAGGCTAAACACTTAGGTTTGAGTTCCCCAGTAGAAGAATCTGCAAGACAAGAAGTCAATATGGACTTTCATTCTAAAGAGTCATCCACAGACAATTTTGATTCATTCCACCAAGAGGTATTATATAAAAAAGATATGGAAAAAGTAGCTGCAGTAGAGGGCAACTGGACCCCTGCAACTCTGTATTCACGGTCTTCACCTCCAGAACATTTCTGCTTAGCATAGTGCAAGTGATCACAAAAATCAACAGCTAGGTACCACTGAGGCAGGCCTTGTGTTGCAGTTTTAATGTCAGTCCAAAATTGAGGTCTGTCACAGTGATCTGCATACCCATGAGGTCTTGGCCATTTCCTCGGTTTCCCATAGGAAACAAAATAACAATGTCCATAGGAAGCAAAACTTATTTTATCAGCATAGCTTGTTTGATGCCAAGGATCTGTACCTGGAACAAGAAAGTGTGCATTTCTACTATTCAAATCTTGTGAGGCTTCTTCTATAGTTTTTGCAAGATGTGTGCTAGCATCTTTTGAAAACAAACCAGAACAATAAGTAAGTGCTCTTGTGTCTATGTTTAAAGTAAAAGGAACCAACAGTTTACTTCTTTGTGAAACAATATGTTTAGGAAAGGGATTATGAATTATCCCAAATGGAATACCTGCAGTCTCAGAGCACGCATAGGTCTGGCATTATTCATCCTTCGATACAGAATGCTACCATTGCATGCCTTGGAGAGGTTCCAATAAATTGGAGTAGCTGGGAATGAAACAGTATGAGCCCATGGTAAATGAAGGACTGAAAAAAACAATAGAAGAGGTTAAAATAGCTATGCAAGAAAAAATAAAAAATGCTCCATAAAAAAAAGATGAAAATCTTTGGTACCTAGGCCAAAAGTATTGTTTGAGGCTTTGCTGTGGTAGAAGTGCCTTTTGAGACACTTCATTCAAAGCAAGAGAGTAATCAGGTGTTGTTGGTGGGAGAGGTTGGGGCTGAAGTGGAATTTGGCAATAATCCATCATTGCCCTCACCATAGTGAATGGGAGTATGCTTCAAATTGTCAATAAACACTACCCTTGAATTACCTGGTGATGTCTGAATTTCTTCTGCTCGGGGACTCAAAACTTTGAGGATAGGTACAGGCTTTTTCCAGCAAGACCTTAAGGAAGGATCTCTTAAAACAGCCTTTTCTTGCACCAGCTCGCCTTCCTGTGGAATCCAAACTCGAGGAACAGAATTAATATCTGTGTTAGGCAGAGGAGAATCCAGTTCTGCTTTTAATTAATCTAGCAGTGCTAACTGCTCCTGTCAAGAAATAAAAGGAAGTGAGGTCATCTGTTCTAAAGGAGTGGTCATGTCCTTTGCATATAGCAATTTATAAGGAGTTAAGTGATAATCACTCCTAGGGAGGTTATTAAGTCCATGCTGTAATAGAGGAAGCAAAGAATACCACTGTCAGGGTCTCCCTACCAATAGCTTCGTTAAAGCTCATTTTATCTCTCTATTCTTCCTTTCCACAACCCCAGAATTTTGGGGGTGGTAATGTGTGCTATATTCCAACACTATCCCAAAACTCTTTGCAAAATATTACATTTGGTGAGAGGTGGAAGCACCTCCCTTGTCAGAGTTTAGCAGGGGCGGATTGGGAACTCAAAGTGGCCTGGGAGAATACAGTCTTAGTGGCACTGTGCCAGCGGCAAAGCTGCCGG
>QEPC01003062.1:142648-172065 GCA_003113815.1 Sphenodon punctatus | reverse complement strand
CGGCCCAGCCATATGTGGCAGCCTCGACCCCCAACTCCTCAGCCCCTAGTCATGATGCAGTGGCCCTGCAGCCCAGCCATATGTGGCAGCCCCCAGCACCACCCCCGTGGCCCACCTATGCCATGCGGCAGCAGCGGCGGCCCCACACCCCCCCGCCCCCAGACCCCCAACCCAGGTGGCCTTCAAGTTCAGTTTACCCACCTGGATCACTCTCCACCCCTGCTGCTACTGGGCCCGCTGCTCCTCCTCCTCGGCTTCTGACCACTCCGCTCCAGCTCTGGTAAATCCTCCTCCTCCGCTCCCAGCCAGGTAAATCAGCTGTTCCGCTCCCAAGTCCTCAGCTCCTCCGCTGCACTCCCAGGTAAGTAAGTCCTCGAGCCTCCTCCTCTCTCACCTGTGCTCAGAGCATGGAGTGAAGTGTGCAGTGCAGGTGAGAGTCTCTCTCCCTCCCGGAAGTTGCATTTAAGCAACTTCCGTCCGGGACAGTCTCAGAGAAGGGGGTAGGTGGGGACTCAACCGGGGGAGGGGGGGAAGGCTGACCTGGTGGAATGGGAGCAGGCTGGAATGGGCCAGCCCCTCCCTCCAACCCAGGCTGATGGCAAGAGGTAACTCAGGATAAAAAAAAAATAATAATTTTAAAAAAACAAAAAAACCCACAAACGGTGGCGGGACCAGCCCTCCCTGCCAGCCCAACCCACCGCGAATGTTCCCAGTGGATTGTATGGCCAATCCACCCCTGGAGTTTAGGATACCTGGAAGTCCAAGCGGAATGAAGGAGGTGAGAATTTTAACAGTGGTAGAGGCAGATTGATCTCATGTGGGGTAAATCCATACAAATCCAGTATAAACATCAACAATAACAAAACAGTGATTATGCCCATGGGAAGGTGGTAAAGGACCAATATAATCCATTAACACATTATCAAATGAAGCAGAGGCTTAGGATTTCTTAAATAGGGTGGTCTGGTAACTGGACCAGGATTTGTTCTTAAACAAGGTTCACACTGGGCCAAATGCCATTGAACTTGTTTTCATAGTCCAGGCCACCAGTAAGAACGCTTTAAAGATTCAATTGTGGCATTAACACCAAGGTGACTTTGCCCAAGACCACTATGAGCCTCTTTTATTAAATTAGGTCTTGTGTCAACAGAGGGTATTACACATTTTTCCCCATTAGTGAATGTTACAATACACTTCCCATCTTGTAGGGCATAATCATAGGCAGAAGGGTAACCCTTAGGGTTAACATAATCTGGGTTGATACATTGAGCCAATTCCCCATCCAAGCATTTTTAAATTTGTGACTGGGTAAGTACACAGACTAATGAAGTTTTCATTGCTTCCTTTGCCAGTAAGTCTACAAGGGTGTTCCCGTCAACATGCAATCCATATTTGGAATGACCTGGCACGTGCATTACTGTAATCAATGGCTTTTCATACAAAAGTGTTGCAAATTTTTGCCATCGATGGGCATGTTTCAAAGGTTTTCTTTTATTATCCAGAAAATCATTAGATTGCCAAATTGACAATTCTTGATTGATCCCTCTAGCTATATAGAAGGAGTCAGTGCAAATGAGAACAGTTTCATCAGGAGGAGAGATATCTATTGCCTTGTGTACTGCTATTAATTCAGCATACTGTGCTGTGTTGTTTCCTAAAGACATTTGAATATTGCTAGACATATGATATTCCCCTTTATCATTAAATGTCCCAATCACAACAGCACAACCTGCTTTCCAAATCTGCTTGCCCTGTTTACAGGATGTAGCTGATCCATCAGTATAAATAATCTTTTGGATAAAGAGCATTGTGGAGGGAACTGCGCATGCACGAAACAGGATACTCACGCTTCCCGAGTCTCCTCTCCTCACGCCACAAAAAACCTCAAAAAAAGAAAAAAACCCTGACAATAGACCCTCAAAAGAGGTAGGGGAGGATGAGGAAATCAAAGGGGTCCCAGGATATCAAGTCTGGGGCAGCTGCAATGGAGAAACTCTTTAAACAAAAACGCCCCCCCCAACGAGCAGAAAACGGAGCCAAAATGGTGCCCACAAACAATCCCTCAGAGGAAGAGCCCTGAGCGGAAGGCAGGGGCATGCTTTCAGAGAGGGAGGACAGGATATTTACAATCTTAACAGAAATAAAAGCAGATATGGCAGCCGCAGAGGCAGAGACAGAAAGCCAGATAGCTGAAATAGTTAAACTTCAGCAAGCTGATTTACAAAATTTAAAAAAAAACAGAAGCCCTGGCCAAGAGAGTAAGTGCTGCTGAGACTAGAATCTCAGCACTGGAAGATAATACACTGAATGGCCAGTAACAACAAACCAAAATGATGGACTTAATAAAAATATTAGAAACCATATGCGATAAGATATGGTTGATCATATCTTAAGATCATAAGATCAAGAAAACAGGGCCAGGAGGTCTAACTTAAGACTAGTGGGCATCCCTGAAAACTGGGAAGGGAGAGATACAATACAATTTTTCTGGAAAGTGCTGGAAACCATGTTCCCAGGGGAGCCCAGTGCACACAATATCAAGAATAGAAAGAGCCCACCAAGCCAATAGGCCTAAGCCCAATGAAGAGGAACCCCCCGAGTGCCATAATTATAAAGTTCTTGGAATATCAACAAAAGGAAAAAATCCTGAGACTGGCCAGGGGCAAGAAATCCTTGGAATACCAGGGACAAAAAATAATTTTTTCCCCAGACTCTGCAGTTGAGACAATGAATAAAATGAGGAAGTGGGCTAAATACTTCACAGAGCTAAATCAAAAGGACTTAAAACCTCAATTATGGTTCCCAGCAAGGATGACCATCTTATGGAATGGCAAAAGAAAAATATTCCTAGAACCTAATGACCTAGAGGGATTCCTGCATAAACAAGGGCGAGAACAGGAGGACAACACCTGAGATACAGTCATTAGTGAGGAATTATAAAGAGATTAAATTTAAAAGGTCCTAAGCGAAGAAAGTTAAATGCTTACTAAAATGTTTTCAAATGTTTTTTTAAAACAAACAAAAAAACCTATGTGACTTAAATCAGAAAGGTCGGTACAAATATAAGGTTTAAATTTAAAGTTTTAAATGTGAGGTTGATATATAATGGTATTATCCATCATTGGAAGGGCAAAAAGAAAAGAAAAGAAAAGAAAAGAAAAGAAAAGAAAAGAAAAGAAAAGGGGGGGGAGGAGCTGAGAGGATATTTACAGACAATGAGACTCAAATGAAGAAAATACTGTGTTTCAGTTCCCCTACAGAAAAATGTTATTTTCAATGTTACTGTTGTTTATGATGTATATAGTTGGTTTAATAAGAGGATGGTTCAGGGACTCAGGGGAAGGCAACAGGGGAAAAAGAAAAAAGGATGCTCAAAGGAGAATCAATAGACAGATATGGCAGAAGTGATTAAAGTGATGTCCTTTAATGTAAAGGGACTGCATGAAGTCATAAAACAAAAAAGAACAATACAAGTGATTAAAGAAATAGGGGCAGATCTGTGCTTCTTGTAGGAGATGGACCTTAGAGAAAAGGACAGCCTGAAATTTAAAAATAAGTACTTTGGGGAAATATATCACGCTTGTAATCAGCAGGAAAAAAAAGCGGGGTTTTTAATTGGAATAAAGACAAATAGAATGTTTAACTTGAAAAGAATATACAAAGAGGAACAAGGGAGAATGCTCATTCTGGTAGGAGAGCTAGAAGGCAAACCCACAACATTAGTCAACATATATGCACCCAATGAGGGCACATACAAATGTATTAGGGGGATATTACCCCTGATTGAAAAATATAGGAAAGGAATTTTAATAATGCTGGGAGATCTAAATACTAGCTGGTCATAAAAGGACCACTTCAGAAATAAACCCCCTGGGAAGTGGCAACTTAACCTAGAGAACTTATTGAAAGTGCACAACTTAACTGATGTGCATAGGCACATAAATCAAACAGAAAGGGATTATACCTTCTACTCATCAGCACATAATACTTATACAAGAATAGACTATTCTTTTATGTGTAAAACAGAGATTCAAAAATGTAGAACCTGTAACATCAAGGTCTAGGTCATCTCAGATTATAACTCAGTCATCACAGAAATACAATGGGTAGACAGGCTAAAAACCACACAGAACAACAATTGGCATCTGTCCAGAGGCTGGCTGAAAAACGAATTCTTTCTGAAACAAACCCAAGAAGCCTTGAAAGAGTACTTTGAACTTAACATGGGTAGTGTAGATACATCAGCCATAATATGGGAAGCAGCAAAAGTGGTCATTCAGGGGGGTAATGATAGCCTTAAAAGCAAACTTATGCAAACAAAACAGGGAGTATTTAAAGGAATTATATCGAGAACTAAAAGCAGTGGAAAAATTGAACAAAATTAACCCCACGAAACAAAGAGCAAGGAAAATTGTAGAAATTAGAGAACAAATTAATTTAAAAGAAATAGAATAAACCACAGCACAACTGAAACAAATTAGAGGATTTTATTTCGCATATAGCAATAAGCCAGGGAAAACATTAGCAAGATTAGTCAAACAACGAAATAAGCGGTCACATACAGTCTCGCTCCAGTTAGCAGACAGAACTAGAATTACAAAGAATGAAGAAATCCAGCAGGAATTTTTCAAATACTATCAAACATTGTATTCCTCTTCAAATGGAGACCCTAAAAAGATAACAGAATTTTTAAATAGGTACAAACTACCCAAATTAAACACAGACCAAATTAAATACTTGAATAGCCCCTCCAGAAAAAAGAAATTGTTGAAGTAATTAAGAGGCTAGCAAATAACAAAGCTGCAGGGCCTGATGGCCTGCCAGCAGAGTTTTACAAGAAAACAATAGAATTACTGAGCCCACATTTAGTGAATACATACAATGAAATACTAAAAACAGGGAAACTGCCCTGCACATTTTATGATGCAAATATTACCTTAATTCCCAAACCAGGTAGACCCAATGACAGATGTGAAAATTATAGGCCTATATCGCTTCTGAATGTAGATTTTAAAACCTCTAAAGCCCTGGCGAATAGACTGGCAGCAATCTTAGGAGAACTGATTAATTCGGACCAAGTGGGATTTATACCCAAGTGACAGGGACCAGATAATAGTCGCAGAGTAATTAATATAATGAACCGCCTTCATAAAATGCAGGAAAAAGCCGCAATGATCATGTTAGATGCGGAGAAAGTCTTTGATAGGACAGAGATAAGATGCCTAACACAAATAATGAGCAGAATAGGTTTTAGTGGAGCTTTTCTTAATTGGGTTACAGCAATATACAAGGAACCAAAATCTAAACTTATAATAAATAATGGACATTCAGAAGCATTTCAACTAGCTAGGGGAACAAGGCAGGGGTGCCCTTTGTCACCTCTTTTATTTAATCTAACATTGGAAGTTCTAGCAATCGCAATAAGGCAAGAAACTGAAATCAAAAGGGATACAGGTCAATAAAACAGAACACAAAATAACAATGTTTGCAGATGACACGATGGGTGTTTTCAGATGTTACGAGATCATGCTCAATCACAGTGAACCACGCTCAATCCCGCGGCGGCGTCAAAGAGCCCTGAACGTCTGTTAGGCGGCTGCCAGATGTTCACCATGCTCAATACCCACATGGGGTCAATGTCAACCACGCTTCCCGGGATCCCCGGCGCAAAATCTTGGGAAGCGTGGTCAAAGAGATTCCCATCGGGAAATAACAAAAAGTAACATCTGGACACCAATCCCCAGGTGGAACCAAAGAAAATGATCCCGTAGACAATGCACGCAGCGTCGCTGCCAGGCAACCAGCAACAACACAACCACCGGAGGGTGATTTAAAGGGAAATCTGCAGCAGGGAAGCGTGGCGGGATGGAGCAAGAAGGGAGGCGGAAGAGAGCGGAGGGTGAGAGAGCGAGGGTTGAGGAGGATGAGGCAGTGGCAGTGGTGGAGGGAGCGCAGGCGGAGGAGGGGGAGCCGGGGACCATGCTGATGATGGAGGAGGTGCAGGGACAACACCCGCAGCAGCCAGGACACGACGCCCCTGGGACATTAGCTGGAATGGGGGCAGAGGAGGTACCCAGGAAAGGGGTAAGGGGAAACAAGGGCAGGGGAGCAGGGGCCCCAGGGGGGCATGGGGCAAGCCTGGGCTCCTGCCAGGGAGGAGGGGGAAGGGGGTGCCCCATGAGGGGCCAGGACATGCACCCAACCCTAATCACCCCACCCCCTGCCTCCCGCAGACACAGAAGAGCGCCCAGGTGGACAAGCCCCTGGAGGACACTGGCTCAGCCCAGGTGGAGTTGGAGGTGGAGGAAGAACCACAGTGGAGAAGAGGGAGGAAGGCATACCACAGAGGGGGCCAGTGGGGGCTCCAGGAGACCCAGGACTGCATAAGGATATGGGGGACTCTGGAGTACCAGCTCGAGCTCGTGCTCAACCAGTGCAATGAGCATGTCTACCAGGACATAGTGCGGGACATGGAGGTAGCGGGGCATCAGCGCACAGAGGCATAGTGCTGCTCAAAGGCCAAGGAGCTGAAGAGGGGGGTACAAGGCCATTCGGGACAACAATAGGCGGACCGAACACGGAGCCCGGACCGCCCCATTCTACAATACCCTGGACCGCATCCTGCATATGAAGGGGTCCCTAGTCACCCCACAGCTCGTCGGGAGCGCTGTGGTCCAGGGCCGGGAACGGGCCAAGGTACCCCCTCCCCTCACTGCCCCCCTGGTAGACATGAGCTCCAGGGCCCTGTACCCCCAGGAGAAAAGCCCTGGGACCCCTGGCACCTGCAGGGCCCCCATGGACAGCAGCCCGGAGAGCACTCACCCCCAGGCTGGGCAAGCGGAGTCCAAGGCTGGCACCCTCATCACGTTCAGCCAGTGGTCCATGGGTAGCACTCCCACACCAAGGGCCAGGCCTTGGAAGGATCCGAGACAGATATTGAGGGTAATCAGGTGACACAGAGGGGGGAGGGACCAGGCCCGCAGGGGCAGGGGACAAGGGAGGGATGGATGGGCCAGCCCCAGGCCCCCACAACCAAGGTGGGAGGGGGCCCAGCCCAACTGCACACCCCTACACCCACAACCCCCCCTCCTTGCCCACAGGCCATGGGACACCCCGGGACACCCCGGGACCAGACCCAGGCGACCGAGAAGGAAGCCACCGAGGAGATCCACCAGCAGGCGCAGGAACCACGTGAGGCAGGCAGTGCAGAGAGGAGGTCCCCGGACAGTCAGTGGGGGTGGGAGGGGCCGGCGTCAGGGCTGTCTCTTATACACATCTAGATGTGTATAAGAGACAGGCTCAGGGGCCTGCGGGGCCCCTGCCCCATCGTGGCAAGGGGGCAGGGTCCCGGGTCAGGATCAGACTCACCCTCCCGTTCCCTCAGGGCAACCCCAGCCGCCAGCATCCCCAGGGCCTGTGGCCCCATCGCAGCGCATGAGGGAGCACCGGGCATGGGTCCACAGGAGGAGGGAGGACCAGGCAGAGAAGATTGTCCGGACCTTGGCGGAACAGGAGGAGAGCATGATAGCGGCTGTGGACCAGATGGAGGCAGCCATTGAGGGGTCCCTGGAGCAGGCAGAGGCAAGGGACATGAGGTTCCAGGGTGAGGTGTGCCGGGAGCACAGCAGGCAGGTGGAGGTGCTCGGGAAGCTGGAGCGGGCCATCACAGGCATGGTGCGTGAGCACTCTGCGAAGATGGATAGGTCCCATGATGTTTTGCAGCACACAGCAGGCCCCGATCACCAGGGCGGATGTCTCCACAGTGTAGTCCAGGCGCCCAGCGAGACTCCTCCAGCACTGCTTGAGGGCCCCAAAGGCTCGGTCCAGAGTGCGACAGGGTAGACCTTCATCAATTAGCTGGTTAGGTGGTAGGCAGGGTCTCCCACGATACAGGGGGGCATCGGTACCCCCTCGATCCACGTCATCCCCATGTCAGCGAAATCCCCCCCCGGAACATCTGGGCATAGAAGGGGGAGATGGTCATGATCCAGGCATCGTGACTTCAGCCAGAGTTGCCCGTGAAGATGTCTATGAACCGGCCCCAGTGATCCACACCCACCTGCAGCTGCAGGGAGTGGTACCCGTGCCGGTTCACATACTCTGCTGCCTCCCCTGCAGAGGGGCGGAGGATCTCGACATGGGTGCCATCCATGGCTACAATGCAGTTGTGGAAGCCTCCGGCCGCAAATCCCGCCATCATGGCCTCCTGGTCCACCAGCTGGATTGTTTGGTCGAGGAGCATGCCCTCCACAGCCTCTTACACATCCAGGAGGATACAGGCCATGGTGCTGAGCCGCACCCCGAAGTGCTGGGACACGGACCGGCAGGAGTCGGGCATTGCCAGGGCCCAGACCCCTATGGCCACTCACTGGACCATGGGGATGAGGGTCCTCATGGAGGTGTTCTCTCACTCTAGCCAGGGTGTAAGGCGCTCCTCTAGCTGCATCAGGACAGGCTTGTCCATCCTGAGGTGGGCCCTCCAGGCTGCTTCGTCCCACTGGGCCAGTGCCCTCGCCCACCAACTCTGTGGGCACTCAGCGACCCATAGGCACCTCTCAATGGGCATAGTGAGCTGAACAGACCAGTGCATGGTCTCCCTCACCCACAGGAGGTGCCTGGCCACCTCGCGGAGTGCCGCGGCTCGGGTCTGGCCCCAGCTCATGGCCTGCCAGTCTGTCCCAGATAGCCTCTGTGCCCTGAGCTGGGAAAGGGTTCTCCTGCAGCCCTGGTGCACCCTGAAGACCCTTGTAGATATCCAGGTCAGGGAAACCTGCATCCGGGCAGCCAGGTGCACCTCCGCTGCAAGGAGGCGCAGTTGCTCGGTGTGGTCACGGTACCACTTGGCTGCGAGCGCGAGGTGCATCCAGTAGGCAACTGCCCTGTACTGCTCCATGGTGGTAGAGGCCCCAGCGGTTGTGGGATGTTTATTATGGCCCTCCACTGGGCGGCCGTGCCGGGGGGTCTCCCCCAGCTGGCCGGGCCCCCCAATGGGGTGCATGGGTCTGTGGGCATGCCCATGGGTACACGTGCTGGCTGCGCATGGGTCCTCAAGCCTGCATGGGTGCATGGTTCTGTGCGCTACTTGTGCAGCTGCATGCCTTCACCCATCAACCCCCCACCCCCATGTCTGTTTGCAACACCGTGGCCTTGGCATCCCGATTAGCTGTTATGTGAGTGCTATTGTGTTCGGCAGCTGTGCCGGGTCCGCACCCCATGCCTCGCTCTGTTTTGCTACAATGTTGTGGTCTGTGGCCGCTTTTCCTGTCCTTGGGACCCTCAGAGGCCCCCCGGCCCTGGAGGGTATGTGTGGCCCCCTGTCCATGGTGTTATTCTCCCTGTCTAGCTGGACCATGGTTGATTGTCCGTCCACCAGGCTCCCGCTTCCCAGCCTCCATGGGGCCCCCCATATCTGGACCTTCCTCGACACCATGTTCCTGTGCGACCTGTGGCATACCCCAGCTGTGCAGCTGCTCCTGGGCATCCCGGCCAACCGTGCGGGTGTCTTTGCGAGCTTGAGCTCCAGACTGCGCTACTTTGGCTATGAGGTGAGCGCTCGTGATTGCCAGCTGCATGCAGACACCCTGGGGCTGGTTTGCTTCCCTGATGGACGCATCCTGAACATGAGGTGTTCTCATGTGCCCTGGTCTGGGGCTGAGACCGTGTCTGTGCTGCGTGTCTATAGGTTGGGCGCCTATACACTGTGCCTTGCTGAGGGGGGCCCTGCCTTGGACGTGTCCTACTTTGCCTGTGTTCACAGGGCGCGTGGGTTCCAGCGCACACTGCGGCTGTGTACCACCGGTAACCGGTAAAACCGGTAGCCATTTTTTTGCCCGATGTCCCATCCCTAATTTCTACAAAAACCATAGGAAAATCAAAACTGACCTAAGCTTGCTTGCTCTGTGCCATCCTGTGTCACTGAGGGAGTTTCTGAACTTTTCTGGGAGGATTTTTGCTGTTCAAAGTCTTTAGGGGGCTGATGATTCCCTTTCTTGTTAAAACTGCACTTGTTTCCCTTGTAGCCACCTCTGGAGTTAAATTCTTGCTTTGATTTACCAAAGTCTCTATGAGGAAATTGTGATCCTGTTCTCAGATCTTATGCATTTTTATCTTCTGGATTTTCAGAATCCTGGTTTCTCTGAGCTTGGAGCTGCTTTCTATTTGAGCTTTGATTCTTCCCACCTCTTCCTCTAATTCTGAGGAACATATTTATTTTTAGAATTAATATTTGAGGGAGATTTCTTAGATTTAGAATTATTCTGTTCAGAATTTCTTGCCTTTAAGGATTCCCCAGATTAAATCATGATTAGGGAATAATTTCATTCCAACCCCGTAAGCCCTTACAACACCTTGCTCCTGAGTTACTTTATTAAGAATTCTATTTAAATCTGCTATTGTTACTTGCCCATGAGTTTTTACATATAAATTAGCAAGTACACCTTCCCAATTATTGCTTTCCTGTTCTATTAGAGATGCTGAAGCTGGAACTAAGGAGCTAATTAGCCTCATCTTCTGGAATGGAGTTGCCGTAAGAGTGACAGCTTCCAAAGCAGACAAATGAGATTCAAACCACATTGGAATTTCTTTAACATCCTTTGGGGTAAGTCCAGTTACAGCTCTTACATTAGTTATGTTTAAACCAGGAATTTCAGCTGAGTGTATACCTGGCACATTAGGTTGCCTCCCAGGAAGATGCCTTGCATATTCTCTCAGATTTAAATATTCTCTTCTCAAGAGAGTATATTCTTGATTCTATTGGGCTGGAGTTAAATTTTGCAATTCCTCAGTAGTGGCTGGAGTGTAATTAAACCCAGTTCCAGAAAAATAGTCAGCATTGCTCATAGAAATGGGACCATGTCTCCTTATACTCCTAGTAATTTCAACAATTCTCCATGACATCAGGTTCAAAGCTTGCCTATTGATTGGCAACACAAGCATTGTCAATGGATCAAAAGCTACATTTCTTAGTCTCATAGTAGTTATTACACCTGCATCATCTGCTTCAAAAAAAGACAATAAAAAATCTGTAGTCTAATCCCCATTCTCCATTTCTAATCTACATGCAATAGTTTTCTCCATCTCTGATGGTCACATTTTGCAAACTAGCAAGCCATAGTGCATAAGGCCCTTGATTCAAATGGATAGCCATCACAAGAATGCACACAAATCCTTTTCTTTAGTTGAGCTCAAACAAACTTGAATTTATCAAGAGACTAAAAGTAGCTGATGGTTTGGTGAACACCCAAGTGTACTTAATTATATTCTTATGTCTCAAGCCCCACCAGTTGGGTGCCAATTGTCATGTTGCGTGTTTCTTTTTTCAAAAGTAAAGAGAGCTATGTTTCCCAGAAGATCTGGTCTAACTGGATTGGGCAACTCATTTCCACGTTGTATAAAATGAGTTTACACTTTACTTTGATGCCAAGCTAGCAAAGCAAGTATTGTGAAATCACAATGTATTTATAAATAAATGGAACATGAGACTTTAGAATTTAAAAATAGGCATAGTTTACTTAAATTTAAATAGAAAATATCAGTAGCTTACATAGAATGGTACTGATAGCTAATCAAATTTACATGATCTAAAAAACATTTATATTTTAAGAAAATAGCTTCTAAAAGCTTAACATATGCTCAATTCATTGGCTCAAAGATATCAAGAATAATACATTACATTCTTCCCAGTTCTTCCCTTTTCCTGCCATCATGGTAAGAGAGAAACCCCAGCATAGTGTAGGATTTCAATCTGAAAAAGCAAAGCTAGTGTCTCCCTTCATAAAACAAAGTTTGTCAGAAGCAGACACTCCTGAGCAGTGATGCTGATGACATCAGTTAGCATGGAAATATACAGGATTCTAATTGTCTCTCTTTATTCTGAGCAAGTAAAGAGACTAAACAGAGAGTCAGATTTACTTCAAAGTTTGAACAAAACTTCATATTTCCATCAAAATTAATTGTCAGATTATAGAGAGAATTGACCACAGCTTCAAGGTTTTTTAACCAATTAGTGGATGCAGCTGTGCTAGCTAGGAAAAAATTAAACTTAAAAGTTCTTACTTTGGAGTTGTTCATGTCTGGTACCATTTGTCATTTAGACATGTAGACTGATAAGGCCCTTGGTCTGACCTCCAACTTTAGCCATTTTTTTCTGTTTCCTTGGATACGGTGAAAAGTTCACAGAGAAATTTTTTAAAAGTTCATTGGAACACAGCTGAGGAGGCTTCAGCCTGAACCAAGGTACATATAGAAACTGATTTTAGAAATCAATGCAGTAAAACACAAGTTCAAGACATTGAAACAGAAAGTTAAGATATTGAAACTCAAAATCAATACATTAGGAAGAGAGATGGACAAAAAATATATGCTTATAATAGGAAATACATGACAGCTCAACAATGAGGTCACAGACATCATGCAGGGCTCTGTTAATGGTCAAGGCCCCCACACCAAACTCCTCTGTGATGCTCCAGAAGGAATCGGGGTTGGTCAGGAACCACACCGCCATCAACACCTGCATCCCAGGAGGTATTGGGCTGTGCATGTTGGTTGACCACCTCCAGAGGTGGGAGACAAGGATCTCTGCAAGGCGGTTCAGCAAGAAGCGGGTCATCCTGAAGTGGTCCATCCATTCCTTGTCAGTCCAGGTCGTCAGTATGGTCTCCCACCAGTCATTGTTCCATGATCACATCCAACCCAGCCGCCGCGTGGGTAGGGTCACCTGATGGCCATAAATGTTCAGGGGCAACCTGGAGAGGACAAGGCAGATGTGCTGTGATGCTACTCTCCCTGCCATCACTAGGCATCTGGCCAGCACCCTCATCCATCACACCATTGCCACACAGCTCAGGTAGGCTGCCCGGCTGCGGTGGGTCCTGTGGGTATAAGGGCTGGGAGCAGGAGGACTGCCCACCGCTTATACACCTGCTCCAGGAGGTTGAAGCCTGCCACCAGTATGACGAGGAGGGCATCTCGCACCTGTGGAAAGCCTACAATGGGAATCATGCTCCCAACACTGTGCCCGCTCCCCGTGTACTGACCACCACACCCTGTGACCACTCACCAGCTCCCTACCAGCCAACACACCCTGTGAACAGGTACCCTGGGTCAACAGCCCACCTGCTGATCACACTCCTTACACACACCCTCTCAACCACTGGCAACACACCACACTATCAACACCACTCCCCCACACGTCCCACAGTGTTACACCCTCACACAATTCAATTACCCTGTGTACACGCTCCAGGCCTCTCACACCAATCACTCACCAACGCACCTAACTACCACTACACACTTGCAACTCTTGCACCCAAAATACATACCCAACCTCTCTCACACAGCTCTCTTTTCCACTCATCACGCTCCCATATCACTCTCTCCATTCCCAATATCACTTTCTGAAATCTCTTCACTCCTCAAACACCACCAACTCAGCACACCCTTGCAGGTGAACCGGTTCCCATATGTAGAAGGGTGCACTGTTACAGGACTGCTGCAGTTGGTTCAGTTATATGGGTGTGGCATGCATATCTGCCTGGGGTCTCAGTGATGCTAACCCATTGCATAGCTTGGCATCAGGGAGCCTCACCAGGTCTGCTGCTGTTTTTAGTCCCCATGTACGGTGACATTGAAACAGCTAGACCAAGCACCCGAACCCACCCACCCCCCTCGTTCTGTGGTTTCTGGGGTCCACATCTATATGGTGGGCATAGGGTATGCAGCTGTCCCCCCCCCCCCTCCGCATGACAGCTGAACGAATGCCTGTGGATGTGCTTGGATATGCCTTGATATGGCAGCCCCTTGAAGGTTCCCCATCTCTTCCTCCCCCAGCCCCTGGCAGGCCTCTCTCCCGCTTAGCAGGTAGTAATGTGTTCACCAAGTGTGTGTGTGCGTGTGCGTTTCCCGGACCCGGATGCAAGGCCACTATCATTTGGCCAAGGTCACACATCTGCATGCCAACAGCTCCGGCTTGTTCGGAGCTCATTCCCAGCTTTTCACCATCCACCTCTCGTGTGCTCCCGCTCACTTCCTCTGTACTGACCATGTACATCGGTGGTTCCAGCCATGTCTTCGACCATAGGGCTGGTGAGGAGTGGCCACCATGCTTCTGGGTACCACCATGCTGCTGGGTACACTATGGCAGAGCAGCAATGTCCAGCTGTTGATGAGAGACCCCCTTTCTGTGGGTGATGGCTTTAATCACCTGTCCCGGTACATGTGGCTGCTGGGTCATCCCTTTGGGGGTCTTGAGTGTGAGAGGCAGTCCAGGAAGCTTGGTTTCACACCCCAACACCTCCATAACCATGGTCCCCTACCCGCAGTTGTGCTTCCATGGGAACCCTGGTAGATAGCTGCTGCTCATGAGTTGGCTGGTCATCACAACTTCAGATTGGTCCTCCAGGCTGGTGGTCCATATGTTGCTAGCTGCTACACCAGTGTTCTCTTGCATGCTGGAGGTTTCGCTCCCCCTCAAGTGGATTGCCAGAACTGCCTAGAGAATCTGGGCTTGTTGCCGCCTGAGGCTGGTGGCCCCTTCCTGACAGGGATGCCCACATAACTGGAGATGGCTGCCCTGAGAGCTGTGCTGAGCTGTTTGGATTTCGGGGCCACTTCTGCCACAGGCTACCCCCTTCTTCCGCGCTTCATGGTGGATGCCAACATGGGTGCTTGTGGTTACCACCAGGACCTCTTCACCTGGGAGGGCCTTGTCCAGGGGCCCATGTTACCTAAGCACCCAGCACCCGCACCATAACCTTGCCATTGCTGAAACCTTCTCTGTGGATCCCTGGTCCCTGTGATGGCACGGCACTCCTGCTCCCCTGTGGCCATTCTGCTGGCTTCTGCCGTACTGCATGTACCTTCCACCTGTCCATCTGTCTCCTGCTCAGAGGATTGTGGGGATCATGTCAGATGCTATCCTGGCAGGTTGGGTGGCAAACCCCTCGAACCACTTCTCATTGCTTTACGGTTCCATGTCTGTTCCCTTGACTATCAGCCTCATGGCATGTTTCAGGGCTGCCGTGGCTCCCACTGTAGCCATGCACTTAGACAGCCAGGCGTTGGGGCTGTGTGCTTGTGCATGGCTGCAGGTGCCTGCTGTCATCACCCCCTTGCCTCCTGTCACAGGGCTTCATCCCTGGTTGCCTCCTATCCCCCCCTCCCCATTTTGGGAAGTATTGCATTCTCCCCGGGGCATAGTCCTTGCATGTGTGTGTGTGCTTCTGTCCCTTTATGTTGCCCTGGCCTCACTCTGGTTCCAGTCTTGTGGCGCATTGTCCCTAACAACCTGTATCAGTCCCCCAATTCTCTGCCTGCAGCCATGGAGGGGCACTGCATTTGGAGGACTTCTGACCATGAGTCTAGATGGGCTGTTGGGTGTGATCCGTCCCCCTTTGGGCTCCCTTGGGGGCTGCATCTGGGGCACTTTACTCTCCTTTCACTGGCTGTGGGGGCCCTGGTGGGACTGATTGGGGTATTGTGTGCTTTTTTGTGGTGACCTATCCTCTCCCCCTGTTGTGGCCCTGATCCTGTTCCCATCCCCACGTCCCACTTCCTCTTCCCTTCTAGCTGCTGTGTTTGTGTTCCTGACTGTGCTGGGGCTGGGGGAGATGGTTGGGAAGCTCCAGCGGGCAGGGTCTAAGCTTTGTGCTGGGGTGTGGGTGTACCAAGAGATCTCAGAGTTACCCCTGTGTGTGTGTTCCCCTTCCACTCCCACCCCCTTTTCTGTGGGTTCCCTGGATGTTTCAGCCTGTGGCCTGCCCTATGGTGTGATCCTTCTCCCTCTCTCCTTTAGTTCAGGCATTGATTAACAAGAGGAACAAGGAGCAGAAGGAGGTGGTCCAGTTGCTCCTGCATGTCCTGCAGTGGGTGCACCAGTTCTATCATTCCCAGACGGACCGGAGGAGTCAAGTCCAGGGTTGCTGGCCCTACTGAGGGCGCAGCTCCCCCCCAGTGGCCTGTATCCACTCTGTTTCTATGTTTGTTCATTTACTTGGGCTTGTTGCTCTGGGGTTTCTTATTAAAATTTTATCAGAGTTGTTCCCCCTGGTCTCTGTGTTCTCCTTCCCTCTGGTGCTCCCCTCTGTGTGGACCGTGTCTGGTTGGTGAGGGGTGGTTGTCTGGCAGGACATGGATCTGTATATGTGTTTGCCCACCCTCCCCATGGGTGTTGTTTGTATCTGTGAGTTCTCTGTGGCTTGGCCCTTTGTCCCCTATCCACTTGGTCATGCCCCCTCCACTGTTTATGTGGGGTCCTGTGTCCCCTCCCCATGGACCCTGGTCTCCTGTCCCCTCTTCCCTGACTGCCTTTCCTCAGGGACCTTGGTGTATCTTGCCTCCCACGTCCCTTGCATGGTGTGGGGCTCTGCCTGAGCTCTGTGCATCCCTATCCTATTCTTTGTGCATTGCTTCAGTATAGCTGAACAGAACCTCTCCTCACTGTGCCCTCCAACCCTGCCTCCTGCTTGCGCTTTGGTGGCTGCCGCTGTCATATCTGTGGCCCTTTTCCATGCATGGTGTTTAGGAGTTTTGGGGGTGCTGTATGTAGTGGTTCTGGTGTGGCCCACACCTGTTATGGGACTTGCCTGCTGTTGTGGTCACTGTGCTCTGCCCTACCCCCCCTTTGGTCAGGTCCCCCCACTCCCTATCCCTTCTTGGTTCCTGTGTGGACTGTGGGGCCTGGCTGGTGTCTTGGGGCTTGCCTTCGGCTGCTTCTTTGTATCTCTTGACCTTCCAACTCCTTCCTCACCCACATGCTCAGAGTCTGGCAGCATAGGAGTGGCGCCGTGTGCCATGGTTTCATTTGCCCTCACTCAGCCATGTTGCTATGTCACTTGACTGCACATGGTTTTCCCTTCTCTCAGTGTACAGGCTGTCCGTGTGAACAGTATGGATGTGTGCTCAGTGTGGCCCTGGGTACAGGTGCCTGATGTGTGGGTTCTGAGCCCTCCACAGACTTCCCACAACCCTCTGTGGTGGTGTCCATGTGAATGTCTCTCTGTCCGGTGCCAGTAGGTGTGCAGTGGATGTGCTCACCCACCCACCTCCATTCACTGGGCCCACAGTGGCATCCATGTAAAACGGACCATTGTTAAAAACTCATATCTAAGTTACTTTGTTTAACTTAATAAGATGTAAAAGTATCAGTATCAGTGTTAGTATTAGTATTATTTATTTATTTATATAGCACAAGCAATGTACCTGGCACTGTACAATCTCAAGTCAGAGACAGGTCCCTCCCCTAAGGGGCTTACAATCTGAGAGACAAGGGAGGGAAATATGAGGGAGAGGCAACCTATGAAAGACAAGAGTACATTCATAAGGTTGAGAAGTTGCAGGGTTATGTGCTGAGGTTCTGAGTGAGGGGGAAAGGATGCAGTATCACTCATTACACTTTGGAAAGGCCTGATGGAAGAGGTGGGTTTTCAAGAGGGATCTGAATGTTGGGAGGGAGAAAGTGGAGAAAATGTATCCAGGGAGGTAGTGTCAGACATAAGGGGCAGTAAGGGAGAAGGGGTGAAGATGTTCACAGGAGCAAGGGGTTCACGAGCAGAGGGGGAAGAGGAGGAGCAAAGCTCTCGGGCAGGAGTGTACAGGGGTAAAAAAGCAGAGACATATGGAGGAGCAAGGCCATGAAGAGCCTTGAAGGTGAAGACCAGGAGCTTGCGCCGAATGTGTTCCTGTAGAGGGAGCCAGTGCAGGTTGGAGAGGAAAGACTATACATGGTCAAAGCGATGGGCAAGGTGGATGATTTTGGCTTCAGAGAGTTGAATGGAGATGAGGGGGGCCAAATCAAAGCAAGGGAGGCCAGAAGGAGGAAACTGAAGTAGTCAAGGCAAGAGATGATTAGAGCATGGATTAGGATTTTTGCGTTGACAAAAGTTAGGCAAGGCCAGATTTTAGCAATATTGTACAGAGAAAAGTGACAGGATTTAGCAACAGCCTGGATCTGAGACTTGAAGATGAATACCAGGCTACAGGCCAGACTACGGGCTGGATGGTGACTCCCTCAATGGAGATTGAGAGGGAAGTAAGAGGGGAGGATTTCAGGGGAAAGAAGGGGAAAGGAGCTCCTTTCAGGGGAAAGGAGTTCAGTCTTGGCCATATTAAGTTTGAGTTGAAGACGAGACATTCAGGCAGAGATGGTAGCAAGACAGTGAGCAATATGAGTCTGAATGGAGGGGGAAAGCGTGGGAGTGGAGAGATAGAGTTGTGTCTCATCAGCATATGTGTGATACTGGAAAACGTGGCTTTCAATGAGTTTACCAAGAGAAAGAGTGTAAAGGGATAAGAGAAGGTGGCCCAAGACAGAGTCTTGTGGAACTCACACAGAGAGGGGAAGTGACAGAGGAGGTACCTGCAAGAGAAACATTGGAAGAGCCATTTGAGAGATACAAAGAGAACCAGTCGAGAACAGTGTACCAGAAACCAAGGGACTATAGCGAATCCAGGAGGAGGCCATGATTGACAATGTAAAAGGCAGCAGAAAGATTGAGGAGGAGAAGAACAGAGTAAAGGCCCTTAGACTTAGCTAAGAGAAGGGCATTGGTTATTTTAGCAAGGGCAGTCTCAGTCTAGTGGAGAGGGTGGAAGCCCGATTGGAGGGGGTCAAAGGAGGAGATCCAGAGTTTCAAAAGAGACGTAAAATATTAAGTACAAAAGAAGATCATGAAAGAAAAGTAGTTGTTTTCAAAGGATGGTGGAACAGTAGCAGGGTCCCAAAGGGACACTACTTACTGAACAAATAACTAACTTCAAGTATTGAATTGAATTCTTTATTGTACTAACCCATAAGGTTATGACAAAGACAAAACAAACATTGACATAAATAAATAAAATAAAACATAACATATACAGAATACACACTTAAACGTAAAATTAATTTGTAAATTAATTTATAAAATTAGGTGGTAACACCTTAGTGCCAGCATTTCCCTTTAATAGGGGACTTTAAAGGGAGTGCTGAGCCATATTGTAACTAGGCCATCCTCCAACCAATGTTAAATGGCCAACTGAAGATAGCAAACAGAGAATCCAATAAAAAAGAATGTTCTTTCCCGCAATAACATTATTCAATGTGCAGTACTTAGTAGGAGCTTCAAAATCTGACTCCTAAAGACCCACTAAGGGCCTAAGCTGATAATATCTACCAACCTAAATTAAGCATGCTAATCTATTTCTGTCTGGAAACATCTTACAACAAACATATTGGTATGATATGGCTCGGGCCTAAGATGCTAATCTCCCTGCTCCAATGTGCTGAATCAGTAATGCTTCTTTGATTCAAATGTGCTAGAACATATATTAAATGTCTGTAACTAACTCTATGTTAAAATGCAACTAAACCAGACGTGCTTCTCTGACACAGATGTGACAGCAATATACACTGGATGTTATTGTAACCATCTTTGTGTTAAAATGTAACCAAGAGTACACTCTGGAACTATAATACTTGTAATGGAACTTTTGTAGGGCACTGGGGCTGCTACGGAGGATTATATAGAATAGTAGAAATTAGGCAAGACATTACTAAGTACATGTGCTGATGCATTTGGTTTAAAGAGCAGAAAGTGTTAGGGAAAGAATAGTCAAAATTGGTCAGAGATAGAACAAATGATGCTGGAGAAGTGAGCAGGACTTCATGTTCCCCAAACAACCTATGTTGATAATTGACAGAAACATGGAGGAACCAGGATAGAAGGTCAGGACCTGATAGCAGAAGTTGAGCTGAACAAGCAAGAGTGTGGTCTTATCAGACAAAGAGATGACTCTTAGAAGGATGTGCAGGCTAAGCCAGGGCCAAGGAGCTATGACTCCTACCTCCGGAGGGAGGAGTGGGCCTGACTCTACTGGTCAGGACAAACCTCACATCATGACTAAGCAAGAAGGTACCCCAGATCTGGGCAACCAATGGGAGTACTCCACAAGCTTAGTACTGACAACCCCGCACTCTGGATAATCATAAGACAGCCACCGCATATAAGGATTGACTCTGGATTAGTTCTTAGCCTTCACGGTCCTCTATTGCTATCCCTCAGGGGAACCAACGAGCTCGATGATTGCCCTCTCTGGGATTTCTCCATAGGAAATCCTACAACGTGCCCAGCAAGGCACACTCTCTCTCTCAGCATCGTTTGGGCCCTCTCCCACCTTTCCCTGGAAACAAGACCATTTGCCTCTGATCACGTAAGAATATGTGCTTTTGTATGTATTTTAAGTAGACAGGGTAGATGGGAGCAAATGTGTTTGCAAGTGTCTCTTTGGTAATTGGTATGCTAATTGTTCTGATATTATTGAATAAATGTCTATTTGATTGAATAAAAGACTCATTACTGAAATAACAGAGGAGTAATTCCCCACCCTCTCAAACTGGAATATTTCCACTAGATCCCAAGAATTGAAAGGGACCTGCTCTCTTGTAGGACTCAAAGGCAGTTGTCTCTCTTGGACAGAGATATACTGGTTAGGATACAGGCAGTTGTCTCTCTTGGACAGAGATAAACTGGTTAGGATACACAGGAGCTGAACCCCTCTTGGACAGGGAACAGCAGAATCTCTCTGGGAATCACCCAAGGTAAAGAAGAGCAGTTGAACCACCTTTCATTTCATTAAAATATCATTTTACTACCCTTACACCAGATAAAGGTATCAAACAGTACACAAAGATAGTATCCTTCTAAAATATGGCTAAATGAAATGAAAATAAAAATGAAAGATAAACCCAAACATAATCTAGGATCGATAAAACAGAAACTGATAATATCTACACACACAAAATTGAGACAAGCAGCCTAGTACCAACAGTATCCCCAATAGAGCTCATTCCGTCCGCTGGGCTCTAATCTCCCGCTCGACCACCAGCAAAAACATTGCCACTGCTTTTAATATAGCCATATCTACTGAGCTTAGTAAAAATTCATAATTCTCCTCAGGAGAGAGTGAGCCAAACCTAATTTCAGGAGTCAAGCATATCTCCCTCTGAACAGCATATTGCGGACATTGGAAAAGTACATGTTAACTTCCAGTAAGGCTTTATATGTAATTGTTGGTATTACAAGAATGTATGATGGAAAGCATCCAACTGTACCAGTTCTGTCTGGGTTATCATGATCTCCAGATGCAGCAAGATTTCTTACTTAGTTCTCTTATCTAAAATAAAACAATCCATAGTGCACATAGTTTATGCACTAGGGCAAAAGGCATCAAAGATGAGCTAAGGAGATTACAGGTGCCAAGGGCACCTTTCTCCTTCTGGAGAGCAGACTAAGACAACTGTCATACATGGTCCCCTGTGCATATTTGGTCTGTGATGGGAATGCGCAGCCCGAATATGCATGGGGATCAGCTGGTGCGAATGCCCCCCCAGCACGGCTTTGCTGGCAAAGCCATACGGGATACAGAGCAGGAAATCAAGCTTCAAGCTCTGCATCCTGCAAGGCTTTGCCATCAAAGCCACATTGGGGGTGGGCTTTCACATCGGCTGTACCCTGCACATATCCGGGCTGCGCATCACCTCCCCCCCACAGCCCAAATATGGGCGGGGGGGCATGTATGAAAGTGACCTCAGTGATTAGGCACAGAGAGCTGTCCATCTCATTCTAGTGAGCAACATGAGGGCACAGGAGGACTTTCTCTCTCTCCTTCAGGTAGACAACAACAGCAGAGAGTGTGAGCACAGTGGCCAGTGGCTCCCACATTTAGGGAGGCACAGGCACAGTTAATGTACACCAGTGCACATTTGCACATGTGCTGCATGTACACAGCAAGCCACTCGGCACAATGGTGTGCCCCTCCTGATGCAACCCCCCTGAGCCCACACATTCTGCAGCCCAGGGGATGGAACAGGATCTGTGCTTGCTGCACTAGTGCAGCGCATATACAAATGTGCACCCACTGTCTGGCCGGGCGTTGCACCAGTAGGAAGCATAAGCCACCTCTTGGAGTGCACCCTTAATGTGACAGAACCCCAGCTATCACAGGGCTCCAAGTCACAGGGAGTACCCCAGGGTGGCCTGGTGCTAAGTGAGACAGATATAACGGCAGGTGCACACTTGCAGAAACTTAAGTTGACACTAAGTACAACAGATTTAACTTGCAGAGAGAACCACAGGTGGGCAGTAGATGAGTGTGCTCGGGAAGCAGCAGGCAGGCACAGGACCAGTAGACACAAGCAATGGCATTCCAGTACAAAAGGGTATCCTTCAACTTGCAGAGACTGGCCAAGGATGGCAGAGCATGAGAGAAGTGGAGAGAGGGTAGCAGGCAGGCAGACATGCGGAGAATCAGCAGGCAGAGTGGAACTTAGAGGCAAGCATCATTGGCACCCCAGATACAACAAAGAGTTAACTTGGAGTGATTGCCCGGGGGGGGGCATATTCAAGAGAGGGAGAGGGTAGTATGCAGGCACGTGTGTGGAGAAGCAGTGAGCAGAGCAGCACATAGGGACAGGCATCGTTGGCACCCCAAAATTGTTTTAGTTACTAAATTTTAGGGATGAGCAAACGCGGTTCAGAAGTTCGCAGTTCGGTCCAAACTCGGTTTGTTCAGTCGACCAAACCAAACTCCCGAACCGAACTCGAATTTCAAACCAAACCAAACCGAATTTCTGAACTCCGTTCTGATTGCCCATCCCTAGTGGCAACACACACCAAAAAAACTGGTTTTGAATGGCCGAACTTGGTTCGGAAGTTTGGAATTCCACCGAACTTGGTCTGTTTGGTCAATCGAACCGAGCTTCCAAACCAAACTCAAATTTTAAACTGAACCGAACTGAATTTCCGAACACGAGTTTCAAACCAAACCAAACCGAGTTTCCGAACTCCGTTCTGTTCGCCCATCCCTACTAAATTTGTTTCCCATTATTTTCAATGAGAATCCCTTTGCAGGTCTTCTATTCACTTAAAAAGTACATTATTTTGCCTCTCTGACACCTTCCCTTCCCCAACTTGCAGACATTGCCCCAGGGTGGAAGAATTATCAGAGAGAGACTGCCACACAGCAGGCGGGCGTAGGATAGAGCAGGCACTGGTAGACAGTCACTGGGCATAGGAGGAGATTTGTTGTTTCCCCAAGTATGACAGGGCTTCAACGTTCACAGTGCCCTTCCTCCAGCTCCCCTGATTGGGTACTGCCATGTTGTGGCACCATCTAACAAAGCTCTATGGGAGGGGCCAGGCTCTCTGTCTGTATCAAGTGCTCCATGATGTCTTTTCAATGCCTATTGACCAGCAGGAATGCCACTCATGACTCCAGATTCTTGTTCTTCCCTCTCTTCCCCCTCCTGTCTGGCTTTTTGCAACATTGTTTTGGATCTCAAGCATATGTCAGTCAGCCTGAGAGGTAAAATGAAAATTCAATTAGCAAACAGAATTCTGTCTGCACAACATTCCCCTTCCCCTTCCCTAATAACTGAAACAAGATTGGAAACTTTTATTTTAGTTATTAAGGAAACAAACAAAATGCACACCCTATTTTCCGATTTCTATTCTGGTTTCAGTGCCAATTTTATGTTTCTTTTGTGTTTTGTGTCTAAGAATGTTGAAACCTTTCCTAATTAATTATATAATCACCAGCAATGTGTCTAACACTGAAGAGCCATAATTAAAGGCAGGTTTCTGCACCAAGAAGCTTACAATCTGGGATGGAGAAAAGGAAAGGGCAGTGCTTAAATAATATGAAAAATGAATTTCTGGGGTCTAGCTTGCTGCAGAAGCCTGTCCCCTGTCCCAGAATTTGACAAAGCAGGGAAATAAACCCTGTTCTCCATCTAGTAACCCAACCCCTCTAGTAATCTGCCAGTTAATAGAGACTAGTGGTTATTAGAGACTGCAGGTTACTAGTTACTGAAGAGTTATTAGCTAACTGTACAGTTAACTGAAGTTAACTACACTTAATTGTATAGTTAACTAGTAACTGTAGTTAAATGTTACTAGTAGTTACTGTAGAGAGGCTAGTAACCTGCCTCTCTACATCTGAAATAACCCAGAAGTTCTTGTAATTTTACCTATATACTGGCCAGCACAGGGGTGTGGGACAGTAAAGTCATTAATGAACTTCTATTTGTTATGAAACTGATATAAATTTTATTTAAAAGTTGCAAGTTGAAGTCCTATCATGCTTAGCCCTTGTCACTAATTAGGATTTCAGAGTGTCTCCAGGGCTGCTTTCACATCACTTCCCCTATGCATATTTTGACTCAGAGAGACAGAGAGCCAGAATCTGCATGTGGTTTGGCTGGTCTGAAAGCCTTCGCCCCCCTCTCCCCCATGCGGTTTTGCCGGAAAACACATGCAGAAATACAGAGCAGGAAATCCAGAGTGGAGCTGCGGATCGAGGTGCACACCCAGACTACAGACCTGGGATACCAATGGAGGGCAGACCCCATCAGTGATGGGAACCACCACATCCACTGCCCTTCCCACCACCATCACCTACATCTTGTCACGATTCAGCTTTAGTCATCTCGCCCTCATCCAATCCCCAACAGTCACCAGATATCAGGTAAGCACTGAGATTGCCAGGTATGACTCAGATTAAAATGAGAGGTAGAGTTGGGTGTCATCAGCATATTGATGACACTGCACCCCATACCATCTCATGACCTTGCCAAGTGGCTGCACATAAACGTTGAACAAGAGTGGGGACAGAATAGAACCTTGCGGGACACCACACGTGAGGTATTGTGGATACGAAAAACAATCCCCAAGCACCACACGCTGAGTTCTCCCAGCCAGGAAGGAGTGGAACCAGTCAAGGACTATCTCACTCACTCCAGCTTGATCCTGCAAGCGAGTTGCCAATATCTCATGGTCAACAGTATCAAAAGCAACCGACAGATCTAACAGAATTAGCAGGGTCAATCGACTCTGATCTAATTCACGGCCAAGATCATCAACCAAGGCCACAAGCACAGTCTCCATGCCATAGCCCGGATGAAAACCGGACTGAAAGGGATCCAGATAACCAGTGCAGTCTAGATGCCCCCACAGCTTCTGATCCAGCACCTGTTCAATAACCTTCCCTAAAAAGGGAAGGTTAGAGACTGGCTGATAACTGGCAATAATGTCAAGTGATGGGTTTTTTGAGCAGCGGCTGCACCACTGCCTCTTTGAGGCAGCCCAGCACTCTGGTCTCCCAAAGGGAGGTATTGATCACCCCCACCAGCAGTGGCTCCACTGTCTCCCAGCTGGCCTTAACCAGCCAGGACTCAGGACAGGTATGGGTCAAGTTCACAAAAGGTGGCCCTAACAGTCTGAAAAACATCCCCCTCCCCGGAAGACGACACAAACTGAAATTGATCCCACAAAACTGGACATGGTGTGGCTTCCACAACCTCTGGTTCACACATTGCAATAAGTATGGCGTCGAAGTTGTGGTGAATCAGAGAGATTTTCTCTTCAAAATAGTCACCAAACATGTCGTAGTGGGCATTAGATACCTCTGGCTCCAGGTGGAGGAAGGGAGGACTGACCAACCCCCTCACCACCTGGAAAAGCTCCGCTGGACGAGATTTTGCAGATGCTATACAGGAAGCAAAAACCTCCCTTTTTGCTGTCCTTACAGCTACAGCATAGGCACATAGATGGCTCTGTGTTGCAATCTTCCAGCTTCAGCACATGAACGGTGGCACCATCACTCCAACCACCGCCCTTCCCGCTTCAGCAACCTCAGGCCCTTCATAAACCATGGAGGTCTGAGGAATCATCACTGAGGAAGCACACGCCTTACAGCTGTCCGGTCGATGGCCTTCAGCAGCCAAATATTCCATAAAACTACGAGGTCACAGAGCAGGTGGTGGACAAGATCAGAGGGTTACCCCTCAAGAGCTTTCTGGAACTACTCAGGTTCCATTAGTCTCTGGAGGCGAACCATAAAAATTGGTTCTCCCCTGCTCCCCGAGAACAGACATGAGCCAGGAGATGTGCTCACAGGAGGTAATGATCTGTCCATGACAAGGGTTCTACTGACACCTCCCCCATCAATGAATCCTACACCTCAAGGTCAGTGCACAAAAATAAAGTCCATGGTATGCCTCCCCATCATCAGTTGGGCAGTTGACAATTTGGGACAGGCCCATGGTTGCCATGGAGGTCATGAACTCATGTGCTGCACCACCAAGACTGGTGTCAGAATGTATGTTGAAGTCTCCTAAGACTATTGTCTTCGGGGAGCGCAACACTACATCCGACACCAGCTCCATCAGGGTGAATAGGGATGCAGCCATAAAGGTAGGTGTATGGTATACTAGCAGAACCCCCAATCTGTCCCCATCCAAATCAAAACACAAGATGGAGGCCCTCTACCCCCAATATAGCCTGCACCAGATACCTCCTGACAGACCACAAATCCTTAAAAATAATAGCTACACCACCTCCTCCCCCATCACTCCGACTGAGGTTGATTCTGCACAGAGTACCCAGGCAACACGAGGTCAGCCAAAATAGGCCCCCACTCATCATCCAGCCAGGTCTCCGTAATGCACATGAGGTCATTGGTCAAACAAAGAGAACTGAACCCTGACAGAGAGATCCGTCTGGCCTCTTGGTGCCTAGTGCCAACCCAGCAGGAGGCAGTAATGTTGTACCCAATTATTTTTTTCAAAAAAAACAAAAAAAGAAGAATCTGCATGACATGGTAAAGTGTATATAACCCCCATCCCCCAGCATTGGCCCTATGGACAGGACAGGCCATACCATACCATGTCAGGACAGGACAGGACAGGACGGACACCCCTCTTGTCCTCCCAGCCAATTACCTCTTGCCTTCCCAGCCGATTACTTATAGATCCAGCAGCACTATAGCAAATGACCAAATTCACCAAAGAGAATGGACAAAACGGCTTCAGAGACTTATTTTGCCCTGCCACCCAATCAAAAGCTTTCCATCTGACTTGGCCAGCCAATCAAAACCTGGCCTATGGCTTTTCTATCACTCAACTGTCCCCTCCCATAGCACCCTCCTACCAAATATGGCATTAAATTTCATTTCCAGTGCAGAAGAAGCTCCACTGTCCACCAACCACCACCCCTCCAAGAGTGCAGCAGCATCCAAAATTTTCCAAAGTTTTCCAAAGAATGGTGTTGGTCCTCAGAACTTCAGAACCAAATACTGTAATCTTCTGCGATTTCCAAAGTTTTCTGAACGCCGAGTTACAACCCAAAGTAAAACCTTTATAATTTAAACAGAGGCAACACCTGCAGTTGATTAAAGGAAATTTGCAACTTTTGTTAAAAACATGAACATTTCATTGCTTATCAAATTTGGACCCTTCCCCAAACTTTTTTTTTTTTTAAAAAACCAACAGATTTTATTGGTTTAAGAAAAAGTTCATATACATACAAGAGACCAAATGTTGTCTTCTTAAATATCAAATAGAGTTTACATTCCTGGTCCCATATTTGCACAAACCATCTTGTTTAACCTAAAGGAAGAAGCAAAGGTCCTCAAATCTTTGTCCTTCAGCCAGGTATTCTCAGTTCGTGGTGCAGCTTGAAGAGCAGTTGAATTAGATCTCGAATAGCTTTCTGAAGTCTTCCTTGTCCATGGTCATTCCCTCCATGGCCAGTATAATTGGTGCCCAGATCTCCTTGAAACCTTGCAACTTATTATGGAAGTCAGAGTGAAACCTCTCCATGGTAAACATGCACCATAATCTTCGAGACACTTCCTCCATGGAGAGATCCTCGGCCGCCCTCCAGTGTTTAGCTATTATGTTTATAGCAGCTAGGCATACAATTTTACATGACTCTTAGCATGCAAACATATTTTTCGTGTCAGGGTATAGACCCAGCAGGGAAGTTTCAGGCCTAAAGGGGATAACTTCCCCTGCGATCTTGTTAATTAGCTTCCATACCCTGAACCAAAAGACCTGAATCTTTCCACAGTCCCACCAGCAATGTTTATAACTTCCTATTTCTCCACACCCTCTCCAGCATAGCCCCTTTCCAAATTGGATGGCAAACTTTAATCTTTCTGGTGCAAGGTAGTATCTGATTCATCTGGGCTTCCCTAATTTCCAGAGAGGCTGCACATTTATTCATATGGTGTCAATTTTTTCCCCTTTCTTTTTCTTCTAGAGGCAGACTTAAATCCTTTCTCCATTTTCCAATATATCCAACGGGTGTATCATAAGTTAGTTCCTTCAATTCTTTGTATATCCTCCCCGGTCTGCCTGAGGCTTTATTCCTTTTAAAAATTATCTTCTCTAGCTTAAATGGTTCTCTACTTATCCTTTCCCTGTTTTGTGAGGAGTTAACCATGCCCTTGAGCTGGAGATACTGAAAGACGTGGATACTTTCTTTTGTCAGTTCCTCCATAGTTTGAGGGCCTATACATTTTCCCCCTACGAAAAGTTGCTCCATCCTGGTTACACCTATATATTTTAGAGAAGATTTAATCACAGGGGCTATGCTTCGTTCTCTGGCTTGTAGTGAGTTTATGGGGGTGAAGGGCGATAGACTACCATCCATTCCCATTCTTTTCTTTATTTTTTCCCAATTCCTAATTAGAGTTCCAGCAAATGGATGGTCATTTTTAACTTCCCTGGGGATGTTGCCCCGGTCTACAATCAGGTCCTTTAGTGTCTGCACATGTAATAATTGCCTTTCTATTTCTACCCACTCGGGCGTATTCAAATCAGGATACCAATCATAGATTTCCCCTCCCCCCCAATGATGCTGCCATATGATAGAGTTTTACATCTGGAACATTTAGACACCCCCCCCCCATCGGAGTTGCATTAGCGATTGTTTCCTTAGCCTCGGTTTCTTTCCATTCCATACTATGTCCTTCAGCAGTTCATCACTTATCTTGTAGAATGAATTTGGCAAATGGATCAGAAGTGCCATAAGCTTATCCAGAAGTTTGGGGAGGATCATCATTTTATAAAGGTTTATTATCCCTAGTCATGACACCATAAGTTTCTGCCAAGGGTGTACTTCCTCCCTCAATTGTTTAATTAAGGGAATGAAGTTGGCAGAGAAGAGGTTTTTTTCTATTTTAAGTTAGTGTTACGCCCTTTATTTCAGGCCTGATTTGCTTATCGGGAATGGTGATAGTTTTTTAAGTTGATCTTCCTGCTCTTTCCCTTGTCCAAAAACCAGTGCAAAGTCCCCTCCGCGATAGCTGCGGCGGGGGTTTGGCGGCGCCCGCTTACCTTCCCAGGGAAGGAGGACGGGGAAAGGAGCGGCCGTGTGCCTTGACGAGGGAGCGGCCTGGTTGCTATGCAACCAAATTGAAATGCGCCCGGGACTCTCGCGAGAGCGGGATTTCCCGGGCGCCATCTTAGACTCCCCGCTCAGCCGCTTCATTCGGCCGGGCGACGAGCGGGGAGTGGACCACGCGGCAGGCCTGTTGGACGGAGCCAGGCCTTGCCGCAAGGGGAAAGTGAGCCCAGCAAAGGGCTAAACGGTAGCCGCGACCTG
>QEPC01003062.1:117114-136781 GCA_003113815.1 Sphenodon punctatus | reverse complement strand
TGGGCAACAGGGCACAAGGACAGCGCCTGTTACAGTAAGGGAACCTCCTGCGGCGATGGTTAACAGTTAGGAAGAGATTAATGGACCCCAGTTTAAAGGGGGAAGTGGGAGGGTCACCTCTTCCCCCTTTTTATCGACTAACAATAAAGAGTGCGGCCGTTCAAACCCATACAAGTGTCCGCGTCTTCCTTGGGAGGGGGTGCGTCGACAAGGATTTCTCTTTGTTGATTGAATATCCTGACATTTCCCCAAATTTGTCCATTACTCTCAGCAGCTCTGGCAGTGTCTCCTCTGGATTTGTCACATAAAGTAGTAAGTCATCTGCATAGAGTGAGAGCTTATTTATATCTCCCCCAATTTTGACCCCTTTTATTTTCTCATTCTGCCTAATCTCTGATGCCAGAACTTGCTGTATCATGTTAAAACAGCAGGGCAGATAAAGGGCACCCGTGTCTGGTCCCCCTCTGCAATCGGAAGGGCTCTGTAAGCTCTCCATTGATTAGAAGTCTGGAATATGGTTTCCTATATATTGCCATAAGCCACCCCAGAAAGTTACCTCTAAAGCCCAGCTTCTCCAGAACCATGAATAAACATTTTGGCTCCACAAAATCGAAGACTTTCTCAGCATCAGCTGAGATAACCATAGCTGGGGATTCCTACTTGTTTAATGCATAAATAATATTTATGGCTTTTCGGATGTTGTCCTTTCCTTGCCTGGCAGGAATGAAACCAGTGTGGTTTTTATGAATAATTTCATCCTTATTGCCTTCAATCTATCAGCTAAGATTTTAGCAAAAAAATTAAAATCCGTATTCAGCAAAGAATTAGGGTGGTAGCTTCCAGACTGATCTGGATCGCTACTGGGTTTAGGAATTAGTGTGATTACTGCATTATAGAAGTTCTGTGGCATTTATTTTTCTATTAGAATATTATTATACACTGCTGTGAGATGTGGAGCTAAAATCATAGAAAAGGCTTTGTAAAATTCATTTGTGAACCCGTCTCGTCCAGAGGTCTTGTTCATCTTTGATGTCCTTATTGCCTCTTGCACTTCCTGCTCTGTGATATGAGCATTCAGAAATGTCTCTGGGTCCTTATTTAGCTTGGGCATTTTTACCCCCTCCAAAAATTTCCTTATTTCTGTTTCCCCTGGGATTCTTGAGCTATATACTTCCTTATAAAATTCTAAGAATGCCTCTTTTATATGGTGGAGCTCTGTACACCTCGTTTCCCTTATCTAACACCCTTGCAATGTATGCTTTCCTTTGCCTTGTTTTAACTAGGTGAACAAGGGTTTTCCCCGCTCTGTTACTGTTCTCATAGAAATGGAATTTTATCTTTTTCAGTTGATATTTTTTTTTTCTAACTCTAATGTGTTTAATATTTCCCTATTTTTAATTATTTCTAATATTAATGCTTTAGAGGGAGATATTTTATTTTGTGCTTCCACTTTTTGTAGGTTAGCATATGTTTCTTTCCTGTACTGTCTTTTGTCTTTGATAGTTTTAGCTTGCAAAGCAATTATGTTACCTCTGGTCACCGTTTTTGTGGCTTCTCAGAGTATTGCAGGTGAGATAACTGAGTCAATGTTTAGTTCGAAAAATTCTATCAGTTCTTTCCGAATCTGGGCTTTATTTCCCCTATTTATAATTCCTATTCAGCTGCCAATTGGAAATCTTTACATGTTGGGATCTTACATCCCTGAAGGTGGTGACCACTGAATTGTGGTCTGCCAGCACCACTGGTACAATAAAGCATTGTTTCCCTCTATATGAGTCAGTTTTGTTGACTAGCACATGATCAATGTGGGTATAACTATTGTGTATAACCGAGAAAAAAGCATAGTCTCTCTCATTGCCGTTTAAGTGCTTCCACATATCTACCGAGCCATACTGTTCTAGGAGATTGGCTAGCACCTTCTGCTTGCTTTTTTCAGGTTCTAGACTGGAGTGATCTAGATCTGTTATTGTGGTATTAAAATCACCTTGAATGGTGACCCAACCTTTTGCAATTTCTGCAATTCTCTTGAAGGTTTCTTTAAAGAAGGCTGACTTCCCCCCATTGGGGGCATATATGTTTGCTATCATCATCTGCCTGCCCTGTAGCTTCCCAATTAAACATATAAACCTACCTTCCTTATCCTTGATGATTTTTGCTATCACAAAAGTTTTCTTTCTGCCAAATCTTATTATGACCCCAGCTTTATTTATTTATTTATTTTTTGGCACAAGAGGCATATGAGCCTCCTATCCTTGCATTCCCAAATCTGGGAACATCTTTGTCCAGTAAATGTGTTTCCTGCAAGAAGATGATGTCAGCACCTTGCTCCTCAAGGAGATCCGTCACCCTCTTCTTTTTTTGTGGGGAGTTCAAGCCCCTCATGTTTATTGTAATAGTTTTAATATCAGCTATCCCCCAGAGTCAGATTCTTTCTGGTATTACTCCCAACACTAGACCATTTACCATAGTACTGCCCCTTGCCCTTGCCACTGAGATCCCATGACCTGTTTAGATCTTGTTTCAGATTCCTTTTGTAATCACTTCTTATATTCAATTTTATACTTTGATTTAAAGTTAACCTGTTGATGGAACCTTTGCTCCCCCCTACCCTTTCCCCTTTATTTATTACCCTCCCCTTCCCACCGAGATGCCCCCCTCTTATCCCTCCCCCCTCCTGGCTTTTATACCAGTCCTCCTCTCTCCCCTTCCTACCCGAATTAGGGATCCGCTGAGAGCTCAGGCACCCGGTTTAAAGCCCAGAGATGTGCCCTTCTTTTCTCCACCCTCCAGCTCCTTCTGTTTAATTTCACTTCATTCCCACCCTATTTGATTCAAGCCAGCTGATTGTACTTACCCCAACACCCCTCTAAACCTGTTAACATTCTTTTGTTTTTCAAACCCCAAACAATATTCATTAGTCCCAGTCTCTCTTTCCTTCCTTGCTTCCCCTTTGCTTCTCTTGCATCATTTGTGGTGCTCCCGTTTGTATCTCCGACCACAGAGGTTTCTTTCGACTGTCACTGATCTTGTGCTCTAGTGTTTGGGGCTGCTGGCTGGGCTGCCAGGAAGATCTCCAGATCCTCCGTGAAGTCAAAGAATTTTCTGTTCCCATTAACTACAATCATTCTTACTGGAAATATTAATTTGGGCTTCAAATTGCTTTCAATGAGAAGTCCAAAGTATTTGCCCTATCTCATTCTTTTTTTGACTGTCTCAGCTGCATAGTCAGGAAACACTCTCACATTCTGTTGCTGGAATGTCAGTTTCTTTTTGATTCCAGCACTCCTCAGAATCTCTTCTTTTACTTGGTAAGTTGTAAATTTCACAATTATAGGGAGAGGTGCATCAGATTCACTATGGCTAGGGTGCCCTGCTCCATGTGCCCTATCAATTGGGGCTGAGTGGAGGTGCACTTCCTCTGGAAAGTTTTCTTTCAGCAGGGCCCAGATTATTTCATTAACCTTTTCGTTTCCAGTAGTTTCTTTAATCCCATTAAATCTTAGGTTCCCTCTGCGGGAGCCATTCTCTAAGTCCTCGCATTTTAGCAATAGGAAGGCAGTCTCACCTTTGATTTTGTTGAGCTTCTCCTGGGTGGACAGGGACTGATATTCTAGTGAGAAGATTCTTTCTTCTGAAACCTCTATCCTTCTGGCAAGCCCCTTCAGCTTTTTATTCCCTGGATCCACCTCCTGTTTGATCCTTTTCATTTCAGTTTTTAGTTCTTTCTTCATTTGTAGGAGCATATTTTTCAGGACCCTTGCTCTCTTTCCACTGTCTCGGAGTCTGAAGAGGCCTGGTCATTTCCTGTTTTGGGGGCTTCTGGCACCATTTGCAAACTGTTATTTTCTTCCCCCACTTCTCCAGCCTCCGTGGTCTGTTTTCTTTGGCAGAAGTGCTCCAGCGCATTTGCTTGTGAGATTTTCTGGTGGGGTTTATTTCTCCCTGACATCTTTGTCTAGTTTTGGGATTTTATATTTGCTTTTTTATTTTTGTTGGCCTGAAATCGGAGCTGGGGGAGTGGAACTCAGGCATCTCCAAGAAATTAGCTCTGACATATGTGCAGATCCCCCTTCTCCAATCTTTTTGAAATTTAGTAGAGATGATCCCTCTGATGATGGGGAAAAACTTAAAATTGCATCCAAATTGGATGGAAAACAAAGACATTATGAAGGGATCATAGTGAATCCAGGAGGAGGCCATGATCAACAATGGGTGATTTCAGACATAACGGGGCCCGTTGGCCCCGTACCGAAATCACCCTAGTCATTCCCCGCCAGGGTCACCCCGTCACGCCACAACAGATGTGCTGGGGGGATCCCGGCAGGGAATCAGGGAAGAGGCGGGGCCATGCGGCGCAACGTGTGGCCGCACGGCCCCGCCCCCTCCATGCTCCTGCTGCCTGCCCTCTGGGGAGACGGGCGGGTGGCGGGGCCAATGAGACCACCACGTTGGGCCGGATTTGTCATGGCCCGGGGTCCCGCCGGTGATCCTGGGCCATGGCGCCCGACCAGACGTGACGCTGGGGTTGACCCCTGCATGGGATTGCATTTGACACACGGTGGCCTCCGGTCCCCCCGCTTCGGCTGCTCACGTGTCAAATGCAATCCCCAGCCATGGTAACATCTGGGGGGAAACATCAATTTCCCCGAACAGACGTAATGCTATCACAGCCACCATGTGGAATTGAGCGTGGTTCACTGTGATATCATCATGTCTGAAATCACCCAATGTCAAAGGTGGCAGAAATATTGAGGACAATTTTATTTATTATTTTATTTTATTTATACAAAATTTGTATCCCACCCCTAGGGAAGCCTGGGGTGGCAAACAGCAACAATCAATAAAAATGGTTTAAAATAGTTAAAAATACATTAATGTAGGGGGAAAACAAGGTCCTCCCCCCTCCCCAAAAGCCTGGTGAAACAGCCAGGTCTTACATAAACACTGAAGTATCAGGAGAGTGAGATCCAACAGAGATTCCTCTGGGAGCAAATTGCACAGCACAGGGACGGCCACCAAGAAAGATCTAACATCGGTGACCACCCACCTCACCTGGGGAAACTCCAAAAAGGCTTCCATGAATGATCTCAAGGATTGCATGGGCACATGGGGAGTGAGACTACACCAGAGTACAGAGTAGAGGCCCTTAGACTTAGCTAAGAGAAGATCATCAGTTATTTTGGCAAGGGCAATCTCAGTGGAATGGAGAGGGTTGAAGCCTAATTGGAGGGGGTTAAGGGAGGAATTTGAAAAGAGGAAGTTCAGACATCACATGTAGACAGCCCACTCCAGAAGCTTGGAAGTGAAGGTTAGGAGCAAAATGAGGTGAGAACTGGAAGGGTCAGAGGGGTCAAGAGTAGCCTTTTTAGTGATAGGGGAGATGGTAGCATGTTTGAAGGCCAATAGAAATGGCCCAGTAGAGAGGGGAGATTGATGATGTACATCAGAGAAGGTGCAGCGGTGGGGGCAATCAACATTAGGAGGTGAGAGGGGATGGAGTCAAGGGGGCAAGTGGAGGAGTTGGGCAAAGAGAGGATGGAGGTGACCTCATCAAGTGAAGATGAGAAGAAGAAGAAGAAGAGAAGAGAGGCAGGAGGGGGAACATCAGGGAATGAGTTGGAGGGAGAAGGTTGAGGAGCAATTGCAAAGATTTATCAATCTTCTTGTTGAAGAAGTATAGAGGATCCTGTGCGCAGAGTGAGGAAGAGCGGGGAGGACAGGGAGACTTCAGAATGGAAGCAAATGTGGAGAAGACAAGACATGGGTTGTCAAGGGAAAGGGCATCACTAAGCACAGAGCGCAAACTTGAAGAGGAGAAAATCAGTGAATTCATGAGACTTCCACCAGATGTGCTCAGTAGCTTGAGAGCTGGATCTGAGGTGGTGGATGGTAGGGGTGATCCAGGGACATGGGTTTATGGAACAAAGAGGACAGCAGGAGATGGAAGTATGGGAGTGAAGGGTGGAAGAAAGGTATGAGTTGAAGATGGAGATACCAGAATCTAGGGAGGTGATAGAGGCGATAGATGAGAGATGGGGGGAGAGGGAGGAAGCACAGTCAACAGGGTCAATGGATTGAAAGTCATGGAAAGAGCAAGAGGTTGAGGAGGCAGATGGGGGTGAGTGGGAAATATGGAACAAAGCAAGGTGATGGTCAGAGACAGAAAGGGTGTCAAATGAGAGATCCAAAAGAGAGCAGTTTTTAGATAAGATCAGGTCATGGGAGTGGCCATCACAGTGCATCGGGGCATCCGTCCAAAGGTGAAAGTCAAAAAAAGAGCTCAGAGAGAGGAATCAGGAAGCAGCACTGTCAGAGTGGTTGTCCATGTGGATATTGAAGAATGAAAGTGGGAATATTATAATCGAAAAGAATGTAGGTAAGCCATGCATGAAAGTCAGAGAGAAAAGATGAGGGAGGGCCTGGTGGGTGATAGATGACAGCCACATGGAGCTGGAGGGGTGAATAGAGCCAAATGCAGTGGACCTCTCAAAGGAAGAGAAGGAGCAAGAGGGAGGGACAGAAAGGGTTTGGAACTGTCAAGATTTGGTGAGGAGTAGTGGCATCTGGTGGATTCTGAGGCTAGTGGGGCAGTGGGTGGGACCAGAAGTGAGCAGGGCCAGACCAATGGTGAGCGGAGCCAATGGTAGGCAGAGCCAACCCAACAGTAGGCAGAGCCAACCCTAAAAGTGCACTTACATGACCATGATCAATGGAATAGAACATGGATACACACACACAGGATAGCAGTTTTAGCTAACAACAACAACAACAACAACAGAGCCAAGGAAGTTCAGTGTGCATTCACCTCAAGATTAATTTAAAAAACCCCAAACACAGGCGGCAGTAAGATAAACACCCCAGTCCAGTGCATGTTGAGTGTGGAGTACTGAAAGGCATTGCAAACAGTGCAGGATCAGTCCCACTAAGCCACTGAGATTAAAGCCCAAAGTCACAGCAAGGTTCTTTTTACATCAGATTAAGATTGAAATGTAAACTAAAGAGAATAGTCCCCATTAAACCATGACTGGAATTCAAACTCAAAAAACTCATATTTCATTCACATCAAGCTTAAAATCACCATCACAGCCCCTCCAGCACACAGACAGTAACTATAGCACATCCTAGTCCAGTGCATGCTGAGCGTCAGTGAGGAGGATTGAAATGCAAACCAATGAAACCACACAAGATTTTCCTCCCAAACACCCCCAAACCAATATTAAGCTCCCCTTCTCTTGCATCCTGCCTTTTCCAAATGTGAGCATATCTAGTTTCCTCTCCCTTCTACTGCTGGGGAAACTGAGGCACAAAAAAACTAAGGGATTAGCTTGTACTGTATAAGTTAGAAAAGTCTTTGTTGTTTTACATTTGGAAGGATTGATAAGATCTAGCAGAGCTAGATTGGTTGTTTTTTAAAAAAAAATTATTTATTTATTTATGTATTTGTTTATTTTAAGGTGTAGCTACAATGAAATAGACAGTGACTGTGGTTTACAAAATTCAACTTCCAATGAAAAATTCAATCTTTCATTGCTGGGTTTTAGTCCAACTCTAACAACAAAAGTAAAGCAGAGGCGCAGATGGTTCTATAACAGGTAACAATGATTTTGTAATATGAAAGATTAGCTGACTGAATATGGCAATCTGCAGCACATCAAAACACTAGTGCAGTTTATATTTCTTTAAATGCATAGCCTCATATTGGAGAGAATTTCACTCTTTTTCCCATGTGTCACTCCATGGAAGAATTTGCTTTGTTTTAGTCATACATGGACTAGTCTCATTAAATAACTGTGTGTAAAACCCAAACGCAGGGTTCTTTTTACATCAGATTAAGGAGGCAAGAAGTGCAAACCACTAAACCAGGTCTGAGTGAGGGGGTACATAGGGTATTTTCAGATGTGATGGGGCCAATTGGCCCCGGCACGGAAACAACCCTTTGATTCCCCGGCGGGGCCACCACGTCACGGGCTAATAGACACGGTGGCTGATCCCGGCAGGGAATCCGGGGAGGGGGCGGGGCTGCATGGTGCAACATGCGGCTGCAGTCCTGCACCCCATGCTTCCCCGGCTGCCCACCCTCCAGGAGATGCATGGGTGCCCCCCCCCGGCATTGACCATGGCCCGGAATCCCATCACGGATTCACCACGCGATCGGGGCTGGTCCAGACAGGACCTTCGATTGTGCAGTGAATCTGATTCCCCCCGTGATTCACGGGGGTGAACATCTGGTGGGGAACTTCCGTTCCCCCCCATCAGTCATTACAGAATCACTTTCACCCTGTGCAGATTCACTGTGGTTGACTGTGATCTCGTAACATCTGAAAATACCCTAAGTGTTCCTCCTCACTCAGAACCTAATTCCCTGTAACTAAGCAAAGAATGCAAGCCTGCAACTTCTCAATCTCATGATGAATGTACTCTTGTCTTTATTGATGTTAACAGGGGAAGGCAAGGGAGGGGCAAACAGGTGAACCGCCTCCCACTCGTGACTATTGGGGGTGGGTACCCCAATGTCCACTGTTCCTTAACATCAGGGGGAATTGTCTTAATTTCTTAAACCGGGGTCCCGGTGTGTCCCAAGGATCAGTCCAAGGACAGATGCATGCTACAGACAGTTTACATTACCCTCCCCCAAAAGTGAAGAAAGGGAAGGAGACAAATATCCAAACTAAAAAGGTTTATTTAAGTACATAGATAACATAGGGAAACACAGCCCTGGTCTGGCTGGAGGCTCAAACCTAAAGCACAAGCGGCGGTGAGGAAAACGAAAGTACAAAAAAGGGGGGGGGGGAGCGAGGTAAGGGAGATCCGGTGGGGATACAGCAAAAGGGAGAGGTAGAGCGAAAGAGAAAGTCTGGACCTGTGGGTTACCTGTCTTTTCCTGCTGCAGAGGGGACAGACGGCCCATGGATCCAGTGAAGTCTGGGTTGGAAGGGAAGGGGCAGACCAAAGTCTGTAAGACCCTTTGAGACACAGACACACACAGATTAGCCTGCACGTGTCCGTATCCAAAGCTACTCAGTTTGCATGGGGGAAGCGAGGGGAAGTTATAGGGTTCAGGATGAAAGATTTGGGATAGGCTCAAGTGTGTTAAAAAAGACACACAGGGAGTACAAAGGGACACAAATGACCCATCGGGCCATATCTGGGTGGGTTTCTAAGTGAGACAAAAGGAAAGATGCATATGTGAACCATGGGGAAAAATGGGGACTCCAGGTAGGTGCTTAGGTTTCATAAAAGGGAAGAGACCTAGGGGAGCCATGGGCAGATACACACACAATGGACACACCTGGTCATGAATGGGGAGATGACATTCCAGTGATCTAGGAGGAGTTGTGAGAGGGACCCAAGGTTGCACCTGGGTTTCTGTGCTGGGGCGGGGGAGGGGGGGATACTAATATTGCATGTCTTCGAGGCTGTTGCTAGCCTGGGTTCTATTCAACAGTGGTTTCTCAAAACAGGGAGAATGCCCTTTCTTAATGGCCCCGTACTTACTGAGGGCTATCTCCCCTTAATCACCTCCTTCCTGGATCAGGCTGGTATCCACCTGGGAGAACTCCCTTTTCCTAGGTCCCATGGTGGCTGGACCCAATCCTTGCTCTGACTTCTTTGGGGGGGGGGGGGAATCCCAAGTCCAATGCCCACCGGCCCATGCCCTTTGCCAAGTATGGGGGGGCTGTTCTAACATTTCCCCCCATTAGGTCCTGGTTATTTATTAACCACTGCCCCCGCATTACTGTCAGGAGCACTCTATGGTGCCACAACCGCACCATGGTTTGCCTAGTTCAACTTACTAGCTCACACCTTTTGAAAGATCAGCCCGTTCCGGAAGACTAAGATCAATGCAATCAAGTGGGGCCTGATATCGAACACACTGGTACACTGTGAATCCCAGGCCAGCAAGGACTCCCAATAGACATGAATGTCGGGTGTGGGGTTACACAACTAGGTCAGGGGAGAGGTATGGGGGAGGAGAGTTTCTGGAGAGAGGGAGACACAAACTCCATGGCTAGGGAAATGAACGCCAAGAAGAGGTGGGTGGGGTGGGGGAGGAGGGGCAACAGGGGAAGGGAACAATGGCTGTGCAGTCTAGACCGGGGTTACTTATTTAACAATTACTAAAATATTAAAATCCAAGGAAATGGGATAAACAATTAAAATGCTACAGTCATTGCTAAAACACTATATTTACAACACAGTATCTAAACCAAAAACAATAAAAGGGAACACAATATCAATTAATATAAATATTTATGGGTGGTCCACCTGGGAGCTGCCTATAACATATTCATTCTGGTTAGATTCACCTGGGCTTCCTCCAGAGAGACCTGAGGATTTAAAATTGCCACAGGCTGGTCTAGTTTGGATACATGCAAGCCCATGGCCAGGGCTCATTAATTTCTGGAGAGATTCTGCATGCTTGGCTCTCCCCTTTGTTTTGGGTCCCTGTTACAAATTTTAATTCACCCACCCATGCAATACAATAAAGGGAAACATTGAAATGAATTACCAGTTTGTATTTGTCTCAGGGAACTCCGTTCAATGGGATAATTCCGTTCAGGTGTACTTTAATTTACATAGTTGTCCTTAATTTCCAGCTGCTTGACAAGCTGGGTTAATTAAAAAGGTTTCTTGGCTATTGATTCAGTAGCTCTTGATGCCTGTTCCTTCTGCTATGCAATAGAGGGTCCAATTGTCTGGGTGGCAGGGAGCTTCTACAAAGTCACTAGTTCCCAAGTCCTTGTCTGGTGGCTCTGCTGAAGGACTTGCATCCAACCCGGAAGTGAGGAGTTCTTTCTTTTGGAGTTGGGGCCAACTCTTAATCCTTTCTCCATGGTGGTGGCTTCTGCTGGGGGCCATGTTCCCCTGGGTGTATCCCACCTCATTGTCCCTGTCTGGAAACTGCACACCAAGGCAAAGGCCCAGGATGGGTCTGTAAAGTATCCAGGGGCAGCATCTGACCCATGAACTCCGCTCCCAGAAGCACTCTCTGGGGTGAAACCTTTCCATCTCCTCCTGGGGCTCGTGTAGCTTCTAACCAGCTTGTCTCCTGGCATGGGTTCCAATGCTACGCTCATACAAACAGCCACTCGTTCCCTGATGAGATAAAAAGTCCGGGGGGAAGGGGGTTTCTCACCCGAGGTGAGGGCTAACAGAAACTGAGGGAAGAAAGACAGAAGGGAGGCAAGGAGGCCCCTCTTCCCACAAGACAGTGTTTGCGTCACTGACTTATGGAACTAGGGCGGGATACTCTGGGGTGATTTTAGGAAACGGCATGGGACAGTAGAGAATGGACTTTTAATCATCATCACTGACATACCCTATGAGTGGATCAAACTCCCACAGTTCCCTGCAGATGGGAGTTGATGGGGGCTGATTCCCTTCAAGAACTGGATATCTGTTCCCTGGCCTTTCGTGGATGTTAACCAGGCCTGCGTAGAACTGAACCACATGCGGGTCTTCCTTCATGTACAGTTCCCATCTAGAAGAGCCGTTCTGGTATATTTTTATGACCATCCTTCCCACAACTCCCCCCCTCCATTGCTCTCCATTTGGCCACTCCAATGAGGGACCAATGTGGCCCTCCCATCTCACTATAACAGAACCTGAAATAGAAAGTTTGCCTGATGATTAGGCTGCTTACCATTGCTGTAAGTCTCAGGGCCAGATTCACCGAGACGCCATTCTGTGGTTGAGTCTCAGGGCAATTCTAGGATACACCCACCACCTTGGTCTCCCGGATTTTAAGCTCCTATTCATAACTGCTGTGCAAGCTTTGGGCACTGGTGCCTCTCTGAGGTGGAAAGCCCTTCTAATGAGGGAGGGTGGAAGAGCAAGCCAGATCTGGGGGCTCGCTCTTGGGGAGATCCAGAGATTTTCCAGCTCACTCCTTGAGCTGTGAACTGTGGAAATACTTTCTCAAAGGCTGCCCCCTTTTCCCTTCTGGAATTTTCACCTGGTAAACTGATGGACTGATTCTATTAATTATCCTTATAGGGGCCCTCCCATATATGAGTTAAGGAATGCTCTTGTGCTGAGAACTTTCAATACTTTACTGATTGTCCCACTTCCCACACAACAGGCTTCCTAACCCACTCTAATCTTTTATCTACGTCCTGCTGTGCTATTCCAAGGTGGAGGACAGTTTGCCTATGTATCTTTGCTATCTCCTCTAGCAAGTACTGGACCCATGTATCAGAGACAGCTTTGTTCTCCCATGAACTTGGGATTTCAGTTCCAAACCACCAAGCCTTAGGCATCCACATTCACCTCTCTGTCATCACCTCGAAGGGCGTGTATCCATGAACTGCTTTGGACCCCCTCAAGGCCATCAAGATGTGGGGGAGTTTCTCATCCCAATTTCCCCCCACTGGATTAATCTGTTTTTTCAATGCCTCTTTCAACGTGCGGTTAGTTCTTTCTACCAAGCTGGAAGAAGTGGGTTGTCCAGCTATGTGAAACTGCTGTTTGATCCCTAAAGCCTTACACAGCTCCTGCATCTCTCCCCTGACAAAGTGCGACCCCAAGTCTGAGTCGATGCAGTGGGGGATTCCCCATCAAGACAAGACAATGTTAAAAAGACTTTTAGCGGTGGTGTGGGCAGTGTTGTTTTTACAGGGGAGTGCCTCTACCCACTTGCTAAAGGCGTCTACAATTACCAGACTGTATTTGTTCCCTCTGGCAGTGGTTGGGAGGGGGCCTATGTAATCTATCTGGATTCTAGCGCAAGGACCTTCAATGTACTGATGTTGAATAGGATCTTTCACTGTTTGGCGGTCTGCACTTACCATCGCACAGGACAAATAATTCTTACACCATTGCTCAACATCCACCTTCATCATCATCTGGCCACCATCCAGTTTCTTTAATCCTGTCTAGAGTGTTCTGTTTTCCCCGGTGTCCTTGTTCATGGACAAATTGGATTAGGTCCCCCCGTACCTTCCCTGGGACTATCCAATGACTGTTACCCCCGGGATCAAAAGTCCACCACACATTGTTGCCCTTGGTGATTGTGAATTTCCCCGTCCTGTCTTTTCCTTTTACTGCCAAGTCCTCTATTTCCCTATCCTCTTCCTGTAGTGTCCCCAAGTCTAGGATAGTGAGTCCTGATCCTAGAGAATAGGCTCTGGTGGTATTTCAGAAGGGGTAACTTCTGCAGGGTTGGGGGGCTTGCTCTGGGTGGTGGCTTCCTTTGCCAATTTGTCTGCTTCAGTATTCTAGAAAGCCGACTCTGTAGGCTTCCTGGAATGCCCTGGAGTGTGCACAACCCAAGTCAGGCTGAATCTGGTTTTGATTCAAATCAAATTTATTACCGGCACTGGCTCTCACCATAGCCCAAACAGAACATACAAAACATACAAAATGACAATAAAATAACAATATACAAAATTAGATGGGTGTGGTTCAACAAGAACATTGTATATGTATGTACTGCTTAATAAAATAATATCCCATATCCTCATACTCGATGATCAGCTATTCAACCCCCTGGGCAAGGTGGAACTGCCATTGGGCAGCCCAAGGAAAGGCATTCGGGCCCTTAGTCATAAGACACTATCTAGCTCTTCAGCAGTGGTTGTCTCGAGTAAGTCAAACCTCCCTTCCTAACCCATCCTCACTCTTCTAGGCACTTTGCAGCTTTGTTATAGTCAAAGCACAAAAGTAACTCAGTTAACAGTGGTTCTACTAATGTATAATGAGAGTAACGACCCCTAACCTAATTCAAGCCTTTTCTTGGAGACTAATTGTATAAAGGAAGCAACTGCAAACATAGCTTCCTTATTTGAAAGCCCCAGAAAGAAAACATAACAATTAGTGGATTCAAAAGTTTGACCACACGGCAAAAATGGGAATAACCAGGACAGCCTGAGAAACTCATAGTGCGGGCAACTTGCTAAAAGATGCTCGACAGTCTTTGGTTCCCCTTTATGGCATGAGCATAACCTCTGATCCCCAGGGATATTCTTAAACCTCCCCTCCACGACTGCGGACCTGCTCAGCTGCAATCTTAACAAGGTGTAAGCTCTACGTAGCTTGGGATTCACTAAGATGTCCAGATAAGGTTCAAAAAGGAACCGATCTTTAATTAGGCCCAGGGAGGAAAGATGCATAACCATGGGGACAAAAGGGGACTCCAGGTGGGTGCTTAGGTGTCACAAAAGGGAAGAGACCTAGGGGAGCCATGGACAACAGACACACAATGGACACACCTGATCATGAATGGGGAGAGGACGTTATGGTGATCTGGGAGGAGTTGTGAGAGGGACCCAAAGTTAATGGCTGCACCTGGGTTTCTGTGCTTGGGGGTGGGGGGTGCAGGGGATACTAATATTGCATGTCTTTGAGGCTGTTGCTAGCCTGGGTTCTATTCACCAGTGGTTTCTCAAAACAGGGAGAGTGCCCTACCCTTTCTTAATGGCCCCGTCTTACTGAGGGCTATCTCCCCTTAATCACCTCCTTCCTGGATCAGGCTGGTATCCACCTGGGTGAACTCCCTTTCCCTAGGTCCCATGGTGGCTGGGCCTGATCCTTGCTCTGACTTTTTTGGGGGAGAAATCCTGAGTCCAATGCCCATCGTCCCATTCCCTTTGCCAAGTATGGGGGGGGGGCTGCTCTAACACTCCTCCCTTGTCTCTCCGATTGTAAGCCCCTTTGGGGTAGGGACCGGTGGTCTCTGACTGTGGATTGTACAGTGCCACGTAGTGGTACATTGCTGGCACTCTATAAACAATAATAATAATTTATCCCATTAAACTGTGCCTGGGATTCAAACCAAAACTCAAAACCACAGATTCTTAAACCACTATGCAGGATTTTTCTTCCTCCAGTAACTCATGAATGAGATGAAAAGCAAACTCAAAAACCACAATACCAAGCTTGAACAGATAAGATTTCTCTTAAATCAAGCTTCTCAAACAGAGAGAGAGAGAAAGGCAAGTAGGCACCCCAGAGACTAAGAAAATTAAAAATTCTCATCCATTCATGCATTCATTTAAAAATAAATTCATTTTCTCCCAAGCTAAGAGTAAGCAAACACATTTAATTCAAATTAAAATACATTCATTTCAATTAATAAATATAATTTATGCAATCATTTCACTTAATGAAATAAATGCATTTTCTCCACTCAAGCCAGATTAAGCAAAAAAATAACAGTAAACCCAAAGGATCAAATAAATAGGAACAAACAGCCCTTCTCTTCTTACCTGGCCTCAGTCAGAGTTGACACAATCCAAGGAGAAGGGATTCAGAGAACTTTGCTGCCTGCCTGGAGCCCCAGAGCCAGAATCCAGCCATCCCAGCACTCAGCACAGCAGTCATACAGTGACATGTGCTAGGGCTCGCTTTGCCTTTGTATGAGGTCTCTGGGCTTTCCTCCCAGCTCCTTCCCTCTCTTCCTCTTCTCCTGAGTCACACAACACTGCACAGTTGCAACCTTGCTCCCCTGCCTTTTTTCGGGCCAGTGATTGGCCAGGGCGATAGTTCTATCGCCCCAAAATTATTTTTTTTCAGCAGGCTCAGGGCTGGGAAGATTTCTATGGAATTTTCTCATGCACCTCCTCCCTGCCCGAAGTGAGCATGCATGAGAGGGGAATAAACTGGGTGCCAAGTCTATCGCCCTCTCATGCATGCTCATATCGCTGTTCCTCACGCTACTCCTATCAGTCCCCCCTCCTGAGTGCTCTCTCTGCTGCTCCAGAGCTCCACCTCAAAAAGATGGAGGGGGTAGCAGAAGCAAGGGGAAGGGAGGCAGTGCACTTTCAGGAAGAGTGAGTGTGATTGAAGATTCCCCTTCCCTCGTCCCAGCAGGAGTGGCAGCAGCTGCAGCACCAACAAATCAGATCAACTGATCTTATAGCAAGGCAGGGTGTGTGTATGTCAGCGGCCAGCCCCTCCCCCTCTCTCATGCTGCTGGTGCTGAAGCTGATGATCTCCAACAAGCTGCCTGTGTGTGCAGCATGAAAGCAACTGAGCAAATAGCCCCTGGGAGGTTGGAATAAAACCAAGATGCTCCCCCCTACCTCTCAGGACTTGGTGGAGGGAGGTCACAGTGCCTTGCCACCACCACAAAAGTTTTTTCCCCCTGCTTTAAGTTTTTTGAACCAGTGGCAGCAGCACCTAGGGAGCTGTGGGGCACTGCTCAGTAGACCTGACCCTAAAACTGCCACTGGCAAGGAGCAGGCCAACACCACCACCATGACCTTCAGAACGTGACAGGTGGGTGAAGGTGAGAACACCAAAAGTGAGTGCAGCAGGAGTGGCAGTGCTACAGGGGTGAATGCAGGTTTCAGTATGGGCAAGGATATGGAGCAATCTGGAGAGGAAGAGGTCATGGATGAAAGGCGCTTTATGGATGGAAGAGTGGCAGTTACATGGAGCACAAGAGAAAGGCAGTTGCGATGGGAGAAAACAAGGAATGGGGATTAGGCTTGGGGAGAGAGGGTGATGGTGGTGGGAGTAAGGTGAGGATTTTGGGGGGTATGGATATGGGTGGTAGAGATGTCAGATGGTAGTGGGCAGGAATGTTGCTCCAAGGGGACAGTTTGGGAGTCAAGGAGGAAAGGAGAAGGGATGACAGGTACATGCAAGCAGACCAGATTGTAGCTTCAGGAGGTCAGGAATGATGGATGAGTGCTGGCATGTTGCAATGCTGCGATGAGTGGAACAGCAGACCATCACTGAAACAGGGAGTACATGACACACCTCTCTCCAGCCTCAAAATGGCAACAAAACAGCAAGCACCCTTATGTTGCCACCCTTCAGGAGCTGCCCAATGCTGCCCTCAGAGCAGAGACCCAAGAAAATGGAGACTTCTTAACTACCTAAACGGGGAGGGGAGGAGAGGAGAGGAGAGGCAGATGCAACCAGGTGACCATGACCATGAGCAGCTGAATGCAGGTCTAGTCATCATGCCATCCTTCCAACATGCATGGAGCCCAGACAGACAGTCTGTTTTCTTTCTTCTGGGTGTTATAATTTTGTCTGCTGGTCTGGCTGGGTTTTGATAGAATTCCTCCATGCAGCGGCAAACTGTTTTGTGGGGTTGTGTGTTGTCTTTCTTATCAAGGCTGTGACTGCCACATGGTGTGCAGAGCCTAACTGTAAAGAGTACGTTATCTGTAACTTATACTGTTCTGCCAGATGCTTGAGACCACGAGGCCAGAGAAATCTCTCTGCCTGGCTCCACTTCCCCTTTCCTGGTCTTTTCAAGATACCAGTGCCACTGTACCAATACCATGCCAGGAAGGTGCCTCTGGGTGTGTAAGAATGTTTCATTTCTTCCTTGTGGGTCTTATAATAATTTGGTCTGCTGGACTGGCTGGCTTTTTGTGGGATTTCTCCACGCAGTTGCACACTGTTTTGTGGGGTTGTTGCATTCTTCTTGAAAGAATGTCTCACTCTTTCTAGACAGTTTTTCTGTGCACTTCTTGTTTGGCATAATGAATTTAAAGTGGGCGCACGCACTGCTGATGGTGGACCATGCTGTGGGCACATACACTGCGGTTGAGTTTTTTGAATTTCTGCATGCAGTTGTACTTTGTTGGGTTGTTTTCTTGAGATATTGTCCCATTCTCGCTAGCCTGCTTTTCTGGGTAGTACTTTGGCTGTGGGTTCATGAACTTTGCAAATATGTGACCAGCTGGGGCACTGGGGGAATACTCCAGTTAGTGAAGAGGGTCATGTCTGGAGTGAGACAGAGAGTGGAGGTTAGAGGTGTGCACTAGGGAACCATGTCATTAGTTGTTTTTATCTTTCCTTTTTGTTATATAAATCTTTCATTTTCATAAACATTGAAAATGTGTGTTCATTTTTGCTTTTGTCTTCAAATTCCTTTGGTTTTAATGTAAAACAGTTTTTTGGCTTTTACATTTTTGTTTTTAATTATATTTGGATAAAACATAGAGGAATTGTACGGTAAATGGAAGGCATTAAGTGTACCAGGTTTCAGAAAGATTGAGTAAATGAATCTGAATTTATAAGCAGTTGAATTATGTTATTTTGCCCCCCCCCCAAAAAAACCCCCTGCATATACATTCCTGGCTATAACTTCTTTGTCTCCCATCTAATGTGGATGATATTTGGCAAGAGTATATCAATCCCCAATTTTACTATCTATGCCAACTTCCAGAAGGATTTAATAAAGGGTCCCGTTGGTATAAACAATTAACTTTTAAATGTATGTCTGACTCTAACTTCTTTGTAGTCCAATCAGTGTACATGAAATTTGACAGGACTATATCTCACACCTTCAGGATAATCTATGTCAAATATCAGAAATATGTGATAAAGGGTCCCAATTTTATAAATCTGCACAACATATGCAGAGAAGAGCCTATGCCAGGGATTCTTTTATCACTCACTGTGGTATAAGTCTGTTTGTGATGCTAATTGACCAGCATAAATGTCAACCAAATATCCTCATTCTGTGCTGTGACCACCCCCAACTTCTCTCCACCACTTGTTACTGGGAAGTTGGAAGCATCTGTTTAGGAAAGAGCCAACAGATATTCTCTTATGTCCTCTGTCAAAGTGCTGAAGGATGTGATTGTGATGATAATTAGCCAGCCTGGATGTGTAAACCATGTCTCCCAATTTCTAGGATGCTACACCGAAAATCCTAGTTAGGTTCCTTCTATTCCCGCTTCTGGGCTGCCCCCTATGCCTGCCTTAAAGCCAAGACCAATTGGTCCTGTAAAGCTGGAAGCATTCATTAATTGGCCAGTGAATGTGTTTGTCAGTCATTTGGGTTACTCCCCATCGTTCCTCCTACATCCTTCCTCCCCCTGCCATGCTAGGTGCCTGCCTTGACTGGCACTGCACGTGCTGCTATTTATCTGAATAATGATCTTCAAGGGGACAACTTGAAATGCATATAAAATTGGGTGCCTTTATCAAATTGTCCTGTTGTTTGGAAGAGATTTCAGGGAAGGTGTGGGATACATTACTGCCAAACATCTTGTAAACAGGATGGAATATACAAATTTTACAGCCAGAAATGCATGTTCAAGTTAATGGCTTATAACATCTGTACTCATTATCAAATCCTTGTGAAATTTGGCAAAGTTGGTAATATTGGTGAGGGTCATATTCTTTTCAGGATTCATGCAATTTGGATGTAAGATAAAGAAGTTATAGCCAGGAATGTGTATGCAGCTTTTCTTAAAATCACAATATTGCTCATAACAATCAGTTCCCTTTATCAAATCTATCCAAAATTTGGAACACTTAGTGCCCTACATTGGGAGTAAAATATACCCATGTTTAATCAGAATTTAATAATAAACAAAAAAGTTGTATCTTGAAATATGTTTTTCAGTATTTTTCCATTATTTCAAAAATGAAAATTCATTTTCATTTTCTTTTTTATTATTTTTTTAAGTGAAAACTATTTTTGTTGATCTCATTATCATAATAACAAAAATGAATTATACACCCTTAGTGGGGGTGACTGTGAGGAAACATGCCCGGATGAGGGCTTGAGATAAGCTAGAGCCAAGAGGCTTCCCACACTGAAGGAGATGGAGAAGTGGATCTCAGATGATGGCATACTGTCTAAGGGAATGCACTTGGTTTGGAGACAGTCACTTACCCTGTGTCACTACATGGAGCCAGAGTTGCAAACATTCTGACATGATAGCCAGTATAGATCGAGCTAGCAAGCTTGG
>QEPC01003062.1:95689-115649 GCA_003113815.1 Sphenodon punctatus | reverse complement strand
CCCCCCTTCCACCCGCGCAGCCTGGACTCGGGGAGGGTTTGTTTTTTTTAACTTTTTTGGTGGGGCTTTAAGTTTTTACATTGCAGCCATTTTTAAATGGCTGCAATGTAAAAAAATCCGGTACCCGGAATCCGGTACCCGGACCGGATTTACCGGGTCGAATCTGATAATGCCGGTACGCCCGGTACCGGCATTATCAGATACCGGATTTACCGGTTTTCCCGCCCCTACTGTTTATACGCTAACATGACAAAGCTGAACAAGAAGAAGACCTCCTCCTACAGGAAGTAGACAAACTTATAGTCTCACAAGAGAAGGTAGTAAGCCATACAGTGAGTCTTGGACAAGTTCTGAGAAGCCTGAAAGTGGCCAAGGGGTTAAATATGGATAGTGAAAACACACAGAAGTTGAAAAAGGATCCTGCTCAACCTAAGGGTGAGGTGGAGGAGCCATTCGAGTTCTTTACAGACACAGGGTAGATGAGGTAATAGAACCTGACTATGATAGTTCTTCCTCAAATGGAGAGGAAGAGAATTGGGAAACACCACTTGGGATACAGAGGCCCCAATGAGTACTGACTGTCATCCTAGCAAATGAGAATGACAAAGAGGCATCTTGAACTGTTCAGGACTGGAAATGAACAGATCAATGAGGAATATGAGAACAGCAGTCAAGGGAGAATGAGGAGAATCCAAAGAAAGTACCCTTTGCAGTGATATAACCAAGAGTAAGAGTCCTTGAGGGTCCTAGCAGCCTACGGAGGGGGGAAAGGGGGGGGCAAAGAGAGTTGTATGAGTTATATGACATGTGGAGACATGGCCAGAGGACTTGTCCCTTTAACAGGGAAACTGATAGATCTCCCCAAAGGGCTGGAAAGAAGCCCATATGAGACAAAGAATAGAGGAGGAGCAGACAAGAGAGGTCTGTCCGGATGACCCAGAGATCTTCAGAAAGACAACTAAACTGATGCAGGCTCAGAACTCCTTCCTTAAAGGGGAGGTTGAAAGACTACTGGCAGCAGTAAAGGAGTCTTAGGGACTAAGAAAGACAGGGAACAATAAATCCATGGGAGAAGGACTAGATGATAGTGTCTGATTCGATGTGAAACATGAAGAGTTTAGTGTGAGATCAATAGGGTCCCACAAGGGGAGTGACTGGAAGCAACATGTGGGTTGGCCTCCCAATTCCCCAAAGGGGGGTAAACATATGAATTGTGTGCACATCTCGGCAGGGTGGCGACTGAGCCAGCTGGGACATTTGGTGTATGTGTATATTCCTGCAGGGTGTGTGATAGGAGCCAGCTGGGACTTTGAATTGTGTGTATATCCTGGAAAAGTGGGTGAATGAGACAGCTGGGACATTTTATGTATGTGTACATCCTAGCAGGATGGGCAGTTGAGACGACTAGGACATGGGACTTGTATGTACCATCCTGGCAGGGTGGGCAGTTGAGATGGCCGGGATATAGAACCATGAACTATGTGAACTGGTTGGGAACTCTGATCTATGTGAGCTGTTTGAATGCCTTTTGTTATGTAGTTGTGTAAAAATGTTTGATGGTAGCACAGGGTGGATGAGCTGGCTACAAAGAACAAAAGGTGATGTTGCAGGGGGGAGTGAGAGCCCTGGGAGTAACTGAGACTTAAAATGATTGTAAAATGCAGGAGCAATCCTGCTATGAGGGTCCCAGAGCTGGGAGGTTGGGAGAGAAGAGTGGGCCAGACTCTCACCCTAGCAGGGGTCTCAGTGGGGCTGATCTCAAGCACCATGCATGCTACTGCATGCACACACATGCATACCACTGCATGGTTTGCATGTGTGCTGTAGGACCCATGCCGGAGTGCATGCAAATTGCATGCACACACATGTGTACCAGTGTGCTCTGTGTGCCAGTTTGTGGGGCTTGGGATCGGCCGCATTGTGTATAGGAACTGTGGCATGAACAACTGGTGGGCTGGGCTGGCTGTAAGCAGTGGAGGAGGTTAGATGGGGATTTTCAAACCAGAGTAGACAACGTGACAGGTGATTGAGCTGGCAGCCAAAATGCACTTGAATAGTGAGAAAGACAGAAATTCTGCACCCTGATGCTGTGATGAGATAGCAGCCATACTGATCTTTGGTAGGCCTGTCTCCCAAAAGGGGGAGGGGTGTGGCAGGAAGCAGCATGACAGGGCTGCTACTGCTTTAAGAATACTGTGGGCACCCACCTCAGGAGTGGAGTGGACAGGTTTGGAGGTCCAGTCAACTGAGTAGGACTGCTGGTTAAGGATTTGGTGAGGCAGCCCTGTTGAACGGGGAAAACCCAGCAGAGACTTGGGAGGGACTATGGTGAGATACTGGCCCTTTAAGTGCTGGCAGACTGGAGGACTGGAATGCCCACTCCAGAGATATAAAGGAAGGCAGAAGCCAGGAGAGTTCAGTCTGGGTCTGGCTGCCGACCAAACAGGATCTCTGGAGGAACCTTCTCCATAGTCCTGAATTCATGCTGGCGAGTAAGTCAGAGGGATAACTAAGGACGTACAGGAGTACTGAGGATAACTGAGAACGACCAGGAGTGGTGGGTGGCCTGAAGAGGCCCATGGACTGGGGCTGTGGTAAGGCCTAATTGCAGACTACCAGACATTGGATGAGCCAGCCAGACAACTATTGCCTGAGAGAGCTAGGGATAGATAGCATGGCATTTCTGGAAGACTGTTTCCCAGTGTTAGAGAGTAAATCTGTTATTTGGGACTATGCTGAGAGTGGAGAAATGTACAGATATTAAAATGACTGTTTACCTAATTTCCTACCTATGAGTGACTTGGAAGCTGAATTCCCCATAATAAGTAAAGGGGTTATATCCTGCAAGGACTTATCCCTGGGAAACTGTGTTCTGTTAGATATACAATGAAACTGTTAATAGAGCTGAAACAATGATTCATGGTAAATATTGTTTTTGTTGATAACAGCCTGTTTGACACGTTTGTTGTGATGTGGAAACTTAGTAGGTTTTCATTCCATTCATTTGATTTCATTCGGGAATTCCCTTGGGTTGTTACTTTCGGTATTTTCTGGTACTTTCAGTACATGCTGGTATATTTGGCATGTTGGCAGGAGAAGGAGGCAAGCACAGTATACAAAGACCAGACATGAAACAGACACAACCTTCTTATCCTCCCACTCTTTCCCCCCCAATTGGAAGAAGAGCACTTGAAGGCAAAAAAGGCATGGGATAGGGAGCTGGGAAAGTGGCAACACCTCGACACAAAGATATCAACAAGTCACAGAGGTACCAACAAGCCAGAAAAAGTAGCAACAATTACCATCTGCAATCCTGAAAACAACGAAATTGAAAAATGTGTCCCAGACTAAAAAAATATAATGAACTTTCAGCAATGTTCCTGACATGATGGGTTTCCTGACATGATGGCCACTGTCAGTGACAGGATGTTGAGCTAGATGGATCAATGGTCTGAGCAAGCATGGCCCTTGCTATGTTTGTATTAAGCAACACAACCAAAGGAATCTCCATTAATGTGGAGGAAATTATATTGGTGTAGAGCAGATGTGAAAGAAGCAACAGAATAAATGCTCATGGTCCCCCCCTCCCCCCGATTTCAAGCAGGCAATAGTCAACCTGAATGATATTTGTCAAAACACTTGAACAACTGGTTTTCACAGTGTTGTTTAATTCAGTTCATTCAGTTCTTTTATTTCATTTCTGGTTTTCATCTCCATTTCTGCTTTTTTGTTTATTTTTGCAAGAAATAATGAAAATGAATGGTAGAAAATAAGTGGTAAAAACTGGAAAAGGCCAAATGAAGGGAACTAACTAAATCAAATGAAATGAACAAACCAAAAATATGACAACAAATAATTGATCAAAGTTTGGACAGGTAGTGTTCCTTACCCGGCTTATTTTGTTTTGAGTCAGATTGTTCAAATTTGATGGGTTTACTCGCTTTAACGGGCACTTGTTTCATCTCTAAGGCATGATTCTAGGCACACTTCCACTAGAGATTTTGGTTTCTCTCATTTGAATGGTAGATGGGTGAAGAAGAAATTTCCGTGCGTCTGTTGCTTAGCAACGTCACCCCATTCAGATACAAAGCCCGAATGAAAGCGCGGGGGTGAGGGTGGGGGACTGAAAAGTGGGGGAGGAGCAAAGGGAGCATAAAACCGGCAAATGATCATTCACCTGAAGTAGAGAAAGTCAGGAAAGAAGCTGTGCAGGAAGAATTTTCTCAAAAGTCTGGGTATTAAAGAGATTTTCTTCTTTGTATCAAACTTTGGAGGGATTCTTTGCAGTAATAGTATAAAAGAAATTTTCCTTCAACTGCAGAACAGCATGAAAACCTTACATGCTGTATTCTAGCCAGACTAACCTTCTGGCTAGCAGTTACACCTCTAAAGCTCCTGTGCTAGAAACTAATGAAGTTTTCAGTTTGATTCCCATTCTGGTTTAAAATGCTTTGTTGCTTCAGAAGTTTCTCCGAGAGCTAAAACAAGAAAAAGACCCAAGCCTTTCCCCCATATTCAATTTAAAATCAAGCTCAGATGCTTCTGAGGCTCAAACTATTTGGGGTAACCAAAAAAAAAATCTCCATATTATTTTTCACACTTTTCTGTGCTCCCATTAAGATGCAAGGCAGTCTAGTGGCTTAACTACAACACTTGAAGTCAGAAGACTTGAGTTCTAGTCTCCAGTTTGCCTCTCACTTGCTATTAGACTTCAGGCAATTCATCGGGACTAAGGGTTTCAAAGATCTTCAGGGAGTTAATTGTCCAATTCTTGCAGATATGTCACTTATGTTAGGGTGTCTTACTGCTTGGGAAACCCTAGATTGAGACATCAGTTTTGCCAGCCAAAATAATCAAAGATTGCTTCCCAAAAATGAACTATAAACTAAGGTTTCCATAAATCTGAGCACTACCAACTTGGGTAGCTTTTGAAGTACTCAGATTGGGAATACTTAATCCTGATTTTCACAGATACTATGAATCTACAACTCGGTACTCATCATCTCGAATAATGAGGGATAAGTGTCTCTGTTTGGACTGTTTCCCAATTATGAAAGCAAAGCACCCATAATTTCACAAGTTGAGCCTTAGCCATTTCCCCTTATTCTCTGAAGAATAATTATATTACCCAACACATTGGATCATCATGGAGATTAATTTGGAAATGTAGTAGGTCTGTGCATTTGTGCATAAAATACAAACAAATGCAAACAAATTCATACTTTTTCAGGACCCATATTCAAAATACAAATACAAGAAGGTAAAAAAAGACATGACAGCTGGTTGCTGTGGTCAACTTTGGTCCAGGCCTCACCTCCAAGTCTGTGCAGGCATTGCCAGATGTTGGTCTGGGATTGCTTCAGGCTGTGTTGACAGCTAGCCTGGACTTTGACCTGGGAAAACCTCCAAAGCCCAGGCTGGGTAAGACCTTCGCAACTGGGTGTCAGGCCCTGGGGCCTGAGGAGATGGAGGGGCAGGTACACCTTGAGAAGGCAGGCCCCTAGACCTCGGGGGGCACAGGAGGACTCGCAACCATCCCCCTCATGCACGCACCCCCTCATACTTCCAGAGACATCGGCAGCGGCCGAACCCCTAAAACCCCGCCCCGCGGCAGCAGCGGAGCCTGCCAGAGCAACCCAGGAAGGATCGGCACAGTGACAGTTGGCCATGCCCCCGGACTCGCCGCAGCACCACGCTACAGAGGCTACAGGGCCGGCCTCACCTCGCGCTGATGCACGTCCCTCGGCCACACCCCCAAGGCCGCCACCCCGTCACACAGCGTGCTTATGCCAGAAGAACGCTGTGACTCTGCTTATAAGGGAGGACTCGAGAGAGCTCCCTTGCTGGTGAACAGAGCTTTGCCCTGTGAGACTGGCCCCTGGAGCGTCTGACTATTGTGTGTCCTGACTTCCTGATAGTGAGAGAGTGAAAGGAGAGCGAGTGGGTGCGTGTGTGAGAGAGTGCGAGAGAGAGAGTGAGAACCTGAGAGCAAGCGTAAGTACAGTGCTTCCTTCCCTGATTCACGCCGTGTCCTGGGGGGGTTCTAGCGTGTGTGTCCTGTCCCGGTCCATCCCTCCTGGTCTCATGCACTGCATCCCCCCTTACCCTCACCCCTTTGTCTGTAGTCCCAGGCCCGGTGTGCGTGAACCTGAAAGCCCCTTAAAGTCTTCCCCGGTTGGGAACCTGCAAAGCCTGTACCCCTGTGATGACTTAGGTGGGGAATGGCTAGTCCTTCCAGAACCACCCTATAAGAACCTGAGGGGTCCTTTTTCAGGCACTTCTGATTCCTCGTGGGGATTGCCCCTGGGCTGGATTACGTGTGCGGTTACGCCTGTGTTCCCCTTCCCCTTGAGGGTTTCCCATCCAACCCTCACAGTTTCACCAGCTTATATTTTCCCAATGGAGCAACTCCTCGAGGAAGTGCGGTGTTGGCCCACTCAATGCAGTCCCTAGCAATGGAGGTGAAAGACCTCAAGGAACAATGGGCCCCAGAGGTGGCTCCGGTTTTGGTTCCTCCACCGCCTCCGCCACCCCAGAGGGTGGAGGCGGCTGCCTTAGTACCAAGGGAACCCAAGGGACCCACTATTTATAAATTCATGGGGGAGCAAAGACAGTTTCAAGGGTTCCTAGCCCTATGTGAACTTACCTTCAAAACCCAACCTCGAACCTATGACACTGATTCCCGTAAGGTGGCATTTATTATTGGCCTCCTGGAGGGGCATGCTTTAGCATGGGCTACCCCATTGCTTACTAGTGACAGTCCTTTTTTTGAGGACTATGCAGGGTTTGTACGGGAGTTCAAATTTCTGTATGATTATCCCCACCGGGTCCAAGATGTGGAAATGACTATTACTACCTTGAAGCAGGGAAAGGGCCCCCTGCTGGACTATGTGACGAAATTCCAGCAGGTGGCAGTAGACTTGAGTTGGCCCGATAACGTTCTTTGTGTAATGTTTCAACGCGGATTGAGCAAAGAGATCAAGGATCAGCTGGCGTTTACCGCCCTCGCGAAAACCTGAGGGGAACTAGTCACCCTATCATTACAAATTGAGGAGCGCCTGAGTGAGCGACGGTGCGAACGTCGAAGCGATACCTTCCGAGGGCCACAGCTCTGACCCATACCCCTGGGAGCTGGTCGAGGGGAGCCTCCTCGCAATGAAGACGGGGAGCCGATGCAAATTGGAGCATCCCGAGGGCCGTTGACGGCTGCCGAGAGGGATCATCGACGCTTGTCTCTATTGTGTTACTATTGTGGGGACCCATGGCATTTTGCCCGTAATTGTCCCCTGGTTCCCAAAGGCCGCAGAGAGGCAGGAAAAACACAGGCTTGAGAGATATAGGGGGTCTCTCGAGCCATCTCACCGCACCCCTGACGTTGTGGATTCCTGTGTTGTCCACCTATGCGATGTGGAGTCCGCATCTCCGTGTACCTGTGATGTTAAGCCTCAGCTCCAAACGAACGCTAGTGGCCTGGGGGTTGGTGGATTTCGGAGCTTCGGGGAACTTCGTGGATGAGGGGTATCTGAGCCACCACCGCATCCCGCACCAACCCCGAGTACCGGCAGAGGTAATACATTCAATCGATGGGTCCCCCCTGGTATCAGGTCCGATCACCATGCAAACCCCACCATTGTCACTGATGATGCAGGGGCATTCCCAACCAATAAGTTTTGATGTAGTCTGCACCCCTATTTTCCCCATTGTTCTGGGAATTCCCTGGCTTGAACAATGGAACCCGGTGATGGATTGGAAGATCCGCACCCTTCAGGTCACCTCGCCGAGTGGGAGCCCGAGCCAGGCTTCACTGGCTCCCCTGCCCTTGTGTACTACCCTGCCAGGACCATGACACTCGGAGTGGCCCCAGGCGTATCAGGTCTACGCTCCCCTGTTTAATGAACAAGAAGCCACCGTATTGTCCCCATCGCGCCCTTATGACTGTCCCATTGATCTGCTTCCGGGGAAACAACACCCCTATGGATGGATTTATGATCTCTCCGGGCCCAAACTGCGGACTCTGAAACAATATATTGATGAGAACTTGCAGAAAGGGTTCATTCGTCCCTCCACCTCCCCGGCGGGAGCACCGCTCTTTTTTGTGCCCAAAAAAGATTGGGGATTACGTCCCTGTATCGATTACAGGGAACTAAACGCCATCACCATAAAGAATCGATACCCCCTCCCCTTAATTCCTGAATTACTAAGCCGACTTCATGGAGCCCGCATCTTCTCTAAATTGGATCTCCGAGGGGCTTAAAACCTCGTCCGGGTTTGCGCCGGAGACTAATGGAAAACCGCATTTCGTACTAGATAAGGGCACTTCGAATATCGTGTGATGCCATTCGGCCTTGCCAATGCCCCGGCCACGTTCCAGAACTTCATCAATGACATCCTGCGAGAAGTGTTGGACATCTATGTCATCGCATACCTGGATGACATCTTAATCTACTCCAGGACAGAGCAGGAACACATCACCCATGTCAGTACCGTATTAGCCAAGCTGCAGCAACATCATCTTTTTTGGAAGATATCCAAGTGTGCTTTTCACACCACATCGGTCGCCTTCTTGGGGTTCATCATCTCACCCGAGGGGCTGCAGATGGACGAATCCAAGGTACAAGCGATCTTAACCTGGGTACCACCTCCCTCGGTCAAGGCGTTACAACGCTTTTCGGGTACAACAAATTACTATCGGCAATACATCCCCTGTTATGCCACAGTCACCAAACCGTTGACTATGCTGTTATGCAAAGGGGTATCATACATTTGGATGCCCAAGCACCAAGAGACCTTTGAGATACTAAAACAGGCATTCATGCAAGCCCCCTTGTTGCAATATCCCGACTTTGATAAAGCCTTTGTGGTGGAGACAAATTCCTCTAATAGTACCATTGGAGCCGTCCTACTACAAGAAGGACCCCAGACGAGGAGATTATTGCCCTGCGCCTACTACTCCTGACAGCTTACCAGTGCAGAGACTAACTATACGATTTTGGATCATGAACTCTTGGCCATCAAGGCGGCTTTTACTATGTGGCAGCACTATTTGGAGGGAGCCAAACTACCAGTAATGGTAATTACGGATCACAGAAGCCTTTTGTATTTACAAACGGTGAAGATAGCCAATGCTAGACATGGGCGTTGGGCATTGTTCTTCTCATGTTTTAACTTCCATATCCACTACCGTCCTGGAAAACAAAACTTCCTCGCTGATGCCCTTTCCCGATCCACCAAAGAAGAAAACCTTCTAGGTAATCAAGGGGAACCTATCCTGAAAACCTATGCGATGGTGGCGGTGAGCTTATCCCTCACACACTTACAATGCCTGTTGGTACAGGACCAACAAATGGTGCAGACCAGATCCATACAATGTCAAGGGGAGCTGTACAAGGCAAAATAGTAGTTCTCCAGAAGGCAAAATAGTAGTTCCCCAGAAAGCACGATGCCGAGCCCTGTGGAGTCACCATGATGCCCCCTTAGCAGGTCATCCCAGAATAAAACGGACCTATGAATTGTTATATAGACAGTTCTGGTGGCCCTCCATGAAGACCGACACTAGGCGATATGTTCAAGCCTGTGACACCTGTGCCAAAACTAAAGTCCCCAGAAGGAAACCTCTCGGTCTACTACATTTAGCCCCCACGCCCCAGGGGCCTTGGCAATGCATTGGCATGGATCTCATAGTAGATCTCCCTCCCTCGCAGCAGCACACCACCGTGTTGGTGGTTGTAGACCACTTCACCAAGCTGGCCCACTTTATCGCGTGCCGGGACCTACCCACTGCCAAACAAATGGCCTTACTGCTGTTACAAAATATTATCAAACTTCATGGTGTTCCTATTGACATTGTATCCGATCGAGGTACCCAATTTACCTCGCAACTATGGAAAGCATTGCTGGTAGCACTGCAGATCAAGCTGAACCTCACCTCGGCATATCACCCACAAGCCAACGGGCAGGTGGAGCGTACCAACCAAACGCTGGAACAGTATCTGTGCTGTTACGTCGACCATCTCCAGGACAATTGGTACGACTTACTCCCCCTTGCAGAGTTCGTATATAATAATACCATGAATGCCTCTCTCTCACCCTTTTTTATCACCTATGGGTTCCATCCACGTATTTGTATACTGGATCTAGACGTTCTCCAGGTTCCGGCCGCAGGAGCATTGGTGGCGCAAATTCGTCAAGCCCAAGCTATGGCCCAAGTCCTTCTACAACAAGCTAGACAGCGCTAAAAGAACTTTGCCAACCAGCACCGGCGGCAAGCCCCACACTTCAAGGTGGGGGACCTCGTCTGGGTCGATCAGCGACACTATCCGTCCATCTGACCATCACCGAAACTGGACTATAGATATATGGGACCCTTCCCCATTAGTTGGCAGGTGAACGAGGTAGATTACACCGTGACCTTACCCGCTCACTACCACATTCATCCAACATTTCATGTCTCCTTGCTAAAAGCCGCAGGAGGGCGTGAGGCCCCACCAGAACCGGGTCCCGTATCAATCACGGATGCCGAAACTCCAGAATATGAAGTTCAGGCCATCCTCTATGCCCGCTGCCATTGGGGGAAGCTACAATACTTGATTAAATGGAAGGGGTATGATGCATCCGAGAACTCCTGGGAACCTGCGACGAACGTCCATGTCCCCCTTGTAGTCTGTTGATTCCATGCTCACCACCCGGGCAAGCCGGGGCCCATCCCCTGGCCGCGGCCTGGACAGGGGGGTGCTNTTTCTGGAAGACTGTTTCCCAGTGTTAGAGAGTAAATCTGTTATTTGGGACTATGCTGAGAGTGGAGAAATGTACAGATATTAAAATGACTGTTTACCTAATTTCCTACCTATGAGTGACTTGGAAGCTGAATTCCCCATAATAAGTAAAGGGGTTATATCCTGCAAGGACTTATCCCTGGGAAACTGTGTTCTGTTAGATATACAATGAAACTGTTAATAGAGCTGAAACAATGATTCATGGTAAATATTGTTTTTGTTGATAACAGCCTGTTTGACACGTTTGTTGTGATGTGGAAACTTAGTAGGTTTTCATTCCATTCATTTGATTTCATTCGGGAATTCCCTTGGGTTGTTACTTTCGGTATTTTCTGGTACTTTCAGTACATGCTGGTATATTTGGCATGTTGGCAGGAGAAGGAGGCAAGCACAGTATACAAAGACCAGACATGAAACAGACACAACCTTCTTATCCTCCCACTCTTTCCCCCCCAATTGGAAGAAGAGCACTTGAAGGCAAAAAAGGCATGGGATAGGGAGCTGGGAAAGTGGCAACACCTCGACACAAAGATATCAACAAGTCACAGAGGTACCAACAAGCCAGAAAAAGTAGCAACAATTACCATCTGCAATCCTGAAAACAACGAAATTGAAAAATGTGTCCCAGACTAAAAAAATATAATGAACTTTCAGCAATGTTCCTGACATGATGGGTTTCCTGACATGATGGCCACTGTCAGTGACAGGATGTTGAGCTAGATGGATCAATGGTCTGAGCAAGCATGGCCCTTGCTATGTTTGTATTAAGCAACACAACCAAAGGAATCTCCATTAATGTGGAGGAAATTATATTGGTGTAGAGCAGATGTGAAAGAAGCAACAGAATAAATGCTCATGGTCCCCCCCTCCCCCCGATTTCAAGCAGGCAATAGTCAACCTGAATGATATTTGTCAAAACACTTGAACAACTGGTTTTCACAGTGTTGTTTAATTCAGTTCATTCAGTTCTTTTATTTCATTTCTGGTTTTCATCTCCATTTCTGCTTTTTTGTTTATTTTTGCAAGAAATAATGAAAATGAATGGTAGAAAATAAGTGGTAAAAACTGGAAAAGGCCAAATGAAGGGAACTAACTAAATCAAATGAAATGAACAAACCAAAAATATGACAACAAATAATTGATCAAAGTTTGGACAGGTAGTGTTCCTTACCCGGCTTATTTTGTTTTGAGTCAGATTGTTCAAATTTGATGGGTTTACTCGCTTTAACGGGCACTTGTTTCATCTCTAAGGCATGATTCTAGGCACACTTCCACTAGAGATTTTGGTTTCTCTCATTTGAATGGTAGATGGGTGAAGAAGAAATTTCCGTGCGTCTGTTGCTTAGCAACGTCACCCCATTCAGATACAAAGCCCGAATGAAAGCGCGGGGGTGAGGGTGGGGGACTGAAAAGTGGGGGAGGAGCAAAGGGAGCATAAAACCGGCAAATGATCATTCACCTGAAGTAGAGAAAGTCAGGAAAGAAGCTGTGCAGGAAGAATTTTCTCAAAAGTCTGGGTATTAAAGAGATTTTCTTCTTTGTATCAAACTTTGGAGGGATTCTTTGCAGTAATAGTATAAAAGAAATTTTCCTTCAACTGCAGAACAGCATGAAAACCTTACATGCTGTATTCTAGCCAGACTAACCTTCTGGCTAGCAGTTACACCTCTAAAGCTCCTGTGCTAGAAACTAATGAAGTTTTCAGTTTGATTCCCATTCTGGTTTAAAATGCTTTGTTGCTTCAGAAGTTTCTCCGAGAGCTAAAACAAGAAAAAGACCCAAGCCTTTCCCCCATATTCAATTTAAAATCAAGCTCAGATGCTTCTGAGGCTCAAACTATTTGGGGTAACCAAAAAAAAAATCTCCATATTATTTTTCACACTTTTCTGTGCTCCCATTAAGATGCAAGGCAGTCTAGTGGCTTAACTACAACACTTGAAGTCAGAAGACTTGAGTTCTAGTCTCCAGTTTGCCTCTCACTTGCTATTAGACTTCAGGCAATTCATCGGGACTAAGGGTTTCAAAGATCTTCAGGGAGTTAATTGTCCAATTCTTGCAGATATGTCACTTATGTTAGGGTGTCTTACTGCTTGGGAAACCCTAGATTGAGACATCAGTTTTGCCAGCCAAAATAATCAAAGATTGCTTCCCAAAAATGAACTATAAACTAAGGTTTCCATAAATCTGAGCACTACCAACTTGGGTAGCTTTTGAAGTACTCAGATTGGGAATACTTAATCCTGATTTTCACAGATACTATGAATCTACAACTCGGTACTCATCATCTCGAATAATGAGGGATAAGTGTCTCTGTTTGGACTGTTTCCCAATTATGAAAGCAAAGCACCCATAATTTCACAAGTTGAGCCTTAGCCATTTCCCCTTATTCTCTGAAGAATAATTATATTACCCAACACATTGGATCATCATGGAGATTAATTTGGAAATGTAGTAGGTCTGTGCATTTGTGCATAAAATACAAACAAATGCAAACAAATTCATACTTTTTCAGGACCCATATTCAAAATACAAATACAAGAAGGTAAAAAAAGACATGACAGCTGGTTGCTGTGGTCAACTTTGGTCCAGGCCTCACCTCCAAGTCTGTGCAGGCATTGCCAGATGTTGGTCTGGGATTGCTTCAGGCTGTGTTGACAGCTAGCCTGGACTTTGACCTGGGAAAACCTCCAAAGCCCAGGCTGGGTAAGACCTTCGCAACTGGGTGTCAGGCCCTGGGGCCTGAGGAGATGGAGGGGCAGGTACACCTTGAGAAGGCAGGCCCCTAGACCTCGGGGGGCACAGGAGGACTCGCAACCATCCCCCTCATGCACGCACCCCCTCATACTTCCAGAGACATCGGCAGCGGCCGAACCCCTAAAACCCCGCCCCGCGGCAGCAGCGGAGCCTGCCAGAGCAACCCAGGAAGGATCGGCACAGTGACAGTTGGCCATGCCCCCGGACTCGCCGCAGCACCACGCTACAGAGGCTACAGGGCCGGCCTCACCTCGCGCTGATGCACGTCCCTCGGCCACACCCCCAAGGCCGCCACCCCGTCACACAGCGTGCTTATGCCAGAAGAACGCTGTGACTCTGCTTATAAGGGAGGACTCGAGAGAGCTCCCTTGCTGGTGAACAGAGCTTTGCCCTGTGAGACTGGCCCCTGGAGCGTCTGACTATTGTGTGTCCTGACTTCCTGATAGTGAGAGAGTGAACCGAGAGCGAGTGGGTGCATGTGTGAGAGAGTGCAAGAGAGAGAGTGAGAACCTGAGAGCAAGCGTAAGTACAGTGCTTCCTTCCCTGATTCACGCTGTGTCCTGGGGGGGTTCTAGCGTGTGTGTTCTTTCCCGGTCCGTCCCTCCTGGTCTCGTGCACTGCATCCCCACTTACCCTCACCCCCTTGTCTGTAGTCCCGGGCCCGGTGTACCTGAACCTGACATCCCCTTAAGGTCTTCCCAGGTTGGGAACCTGCAAAGCCTGTACCCCTGTGATGACTTAGGTGGGGAATGGCTAGTCCTTCCAGAACCACCCTATAAGAACCTGACGGGTCCTTTTTCAGGCACTGCTGATTCCTCGTGGGGATCGCCCCTGAGCTGGGTTACGTGTGCGGTTACGCCTGTGTTCCTCTTCCCCTTGAGGGTTTCCCGTCCAACCCTCACAGTGGGTCAAAGCGAGCCTATGTTCCTGGGCTGGTTAGGGCCTCCATGGCTGGCTATCACTGACTGTCATGTCTGCCCATCATGATGGGGACTGGATTCTGGGCACAGCGTGAGGGCAGGGCCAACCGGCTGCATGTTCCCCACCAACTCCAGCCATGGGCAAGTCTGTTTGGCACCGCAACCTGGTTTGGACCATGTCAACTGTGGCTTCCTGCGCCAGACTGGGCCACTTCTGCAGTCCGTCACTTCTGTTTTTAACCTCAGTCTATGTATTCAGGTTTTGAGTGAATCCAACATTTCCATTTCTTGAACTGGACTCCCAAAATTGCAGCACATATCCTGCTTGGATCTGGGATGCTCTAGGACTCTCGGCTTAGATGCCTGCTTGGGAAGCCTGTAATGAGCCATCACCACCTGAAGGGGCTGCTGCTGTCTAAGACCTGCTGTCTCCAGTATTGCAGCCAGGCCCAGCTCAGCAGAGGCCAGCCCAGCCAAAGAGAACTGGCGAGTCCTCTGCAGCTTCATTCTTCCCCTCCCCAAATCAGAGACTCCTCTCACCAAGCCATCCCCATTCCCATGGGAATGATATCAATACCGATACCAATACCGATAACAATATAAAAAACAATACCAAAAATTATAATGAAAATGATAACAGAAACAAAAATTACATAGTTGTTAATAACGATAATGAAAATGAAAACAAAACCTGAAAATGATATGGGGGCATGGTGCACACCTCTACCAAATTTCTCTGGGTGCATTCTGGAACCAACTGGATAGTATACACCTACTGCATGGGCCCCATGCTCACTAACCTCACCTCCAGGCTGCTGCTCTTCTAATTGGTCGTTGTTCCCTGCTAGGCCTGAAACAAGAGCAGGTGCTTTCATTCTGTTGGAAAATACTGACCTTTGGGGAGTAATGAGGAAATCTACTGACACTTCCCATGATTTTTTGCCATTTTGGTAATTTCTGGTAATTTCCAGTATTACCAATAATACTGAAAATGGCTGAAAAGTATCAATAGTACCAGAAAATACTGAAAAAAATAACATAAATTACTGGAAATTACCAAAATGATGGGAAATAGCAGGAAATTACAGAAAATGTTGAAAATACCAATAGATTTCCTTCTCACATAAATGAAGACAAAAGAGATTTTTTTGTTTCAGTTCTACTCCCTGCTTGCTGCTACTCCACAGTCCACACATTGATCAGCTGAGTGAGGGATGTCCCCGCTTTACTTTTTCTGGGGGGTGAGGGGGGGTGAGTAGGCTTCTTCCCATATGTGTGCAGCACCTAATGGGTCCCCTGTTCCCATAGGGGAAGTTATTTGCTCAGCTGAGCAGTGTGTGAACTGGGGGACAGCAGCAAGCAGGGAGCAGTGACTGATCAAAAGAGCAGCAGCCCAGCAGTTAGGTTAGTGAACCAGAGCAACTGCAGATGCCAGAATTGACATCCTTGGATTCCGGGATGTCCCAGTAATAACTGCATTTGGGCACCGGGTATCCAATGTGGGTCTGGGAACCCATCAGATACATTCTGCAGGTGCCCCCAAAAATGGTTATATTACCTATGGGTAGCGGTGAGCGCTGTGCTGCACGGGGGAGAGAGAACTGCCTGCGGACCTGTGAGCGGGGAGAGATGTTGCCCCGGGAAGCAGTGTGCGGGTGCCTGGCAGCAGCATGGGAGCTTTGTGGATGACTGCACGCACTAGGTGTTCCATTGCCAGAGGGAATTACTGTGCAGAGGGGATTGGAGGAGCAGAACCTCGTGAAAGCGAGCGGAATCTTCAAACACAGCCCACAGCCGGTGGTGAATGTGAGCACTGTGCTGCACAGGGGAGAGAGAACTGCCTGCGAACCTGTGAGCAGGGAGAGCTGTTGCCCCGGGAAGCAGTCTGCGGGTGCCCGGCGGCAGCGTGGGAGCTTTGTGGATGGCTGCACGCACCAGGTGTTCCATTGCCAGAGGGAATTACTGTGCAGAGGGGATTGGAGGCGTGGAACCTCATGAGGCTGAGCAGGACCTTCAAACATAGCCCAGAGCTGGTGACCATACTGCGGGTGGGCGCGGCCTTAGGCGCAGGCCGAGGGAGGCTGGGGGATGCTTGGAATCACTTTGGGGAACCAAGGTTGATGTCCCCACCTTGTTCCGTCTGTTGATCTGCACGCTCATAGTAGGAATCTTTTTGCCCTTTGGGATGTCTATGCTGAAACATGCAAGAACTGAGGGAGTTACGGCTGTGTTGCCAACATATAAGAGCCCTAAACAGTGGAAAATTGAGACCTATTTGACTCCTTCTGTGGCTAAGCTAGCGGCTGGTGGTGTTTCAACCTCCCCTTGTTTCCCCACCCCCTCCCGCCTGACTCTAACTATAGTAGACTTTTACTGACTGAATTGCATTTATCATCAACACCTAGAAATAGTGTGGTCAGAGCTAAAGATCCCTTGCTCTCTTTAGACCCTGTACAAGCACCTGTTGTTCCATCTGTTTTGACGTGTTTGGCTGACCATGTAATGCTCACTGCTACACTGATGTGATATTTATTTTATCAGATTAATGTGGTATCTGCTGAGTTGGCAACTTTATCTTGTTTGGTGCGAGCTTCAACATCTGGGGTAAACACGGATTCTGCTTTTGGCCATGTAGGTTCTTCCATGCCAGCCTTTAGATCTGGTGCAGGTGACCTAGCTATTACTGCGGAGGCAGGGATGATGCCAGTCCAAGGGTGTAAAATGGGCAAGCAAGAAGTTGTCTGTGAAGGGGCTAGGGAGAATTCACTAGCAAGTCAGACTGCGTGTATGAATTTATCTAATTACACTAGGCTTCCTCTGAATGTTACTTTTTCGGTCTTGCCCCTACCCTCAGACCAATTGCCATTTTGGAATTCTAATACTGACATCACTGAACATCTCAGACTTCTGTTAAGGGTGTTAGTCACCTGGCATGATATTATTTCTATTGATCACCTCTGTGTAAGGAAGAACCCATGGATCCTTAATGTCCTGTTTAATAAACAGACTTTGGTAGACCAGATTTTCCAACAAGCAGGAAGGCTGAAAGTCAAGAATGTTTTTGTGGCAAAAGTTCTTTGCCCAAAACATTTGGGTAAGGGGGTCGGAGTTGGTGAAAGAGCAGTCTTACCTTGTAATATAGGTATATCCAAGTCAGTAGGGGCTGGGGCGGGGCAGGGCAGAATTCATCTTTTGGTCCCATAAAAAACTCCACAAAACCCGTGGTTAACAACTTAATAAGTGTGGTGGGGGCTACTAATGTTAGGGGAGATTTTATTGATCTTACTAATGAGGTGAAAATGGAGGTAGAGGTGGACCAGCGCCTAAGTACAAAAGACTCTGTTTCAGTAATTAAGAAATGAGGTGTCCTGGTAAATGCTAAAAATAACTCGTTGTTGAGTGGACAGGCTGCACAATGTGAACCACCACCGGCCGGCTCAAGGGTGCAAAGTGACTTAGTGCCTGAGGAACAAAATTCCATTTTAGATCGAATGGAAGATAGAGAGATGCAGATAGGGAGACTCCCTAGGCTCCAGAAATGCCCTTTGGGTGGCATTCCTCTTGATCCCAATCAGAGAGGGAGTAGGTCTTTGAGCTATTCTCAAGCTACCGGAACTCAGAATAATACCCTAGTCTGTAGAGCTCCACTGCAAGGTTCTGTGGTAGGAGACTTGAGGGTCCTGACTTTAGCAGAGGGTGGCACCACTCTCCCCTCCCTTATGGAAATGGGAGAGTTAGTGCCCCACTGACCTCTGGGCGAATATGCTACTCATAGACATTTGGCCCCTTTATTGACTGCTAAGTGTAGGGGTAGTATGGGTGATGAGTCACCCGTTTTTCGCCAATGGTGTCACCCAACAATATCAAGGCTAGTGGGACGGGGGCTGGCCATTATAGCAACCCTGTGTAGACTATCTCAGGTCTGGCCCAGAGGAATTCAGATACGAGCAAAGGGTCTCTGGGAGCAACTGTTCCATTAGAGGTAAATGTGTTACTTCACGATTTTGTGCTGGCCCCCCATGAGCGGAGGCAATTAGTCTGGGAAAGAGAGGGTGACGGACCCTCTGACCCGGAGGATTTGTTTTCTATACAGATTAAGTGACTTACTGAGAGTGAGGCGAGTACCTTGAAGATTTTAAGTTGTAACGTGGCAGGCTGGAAGGAGCGTTACCAGGGCATGGAGTTTAAGTTCCTGACTAAGTGTTGTGATATTCTCTAGGGATGGGCGAATGCGGTTTGGAAGTTCGGAGTTTGGACTGAACTCGAATAGTTTGGTTTACTGAACCGAATGTGCGAACTGAACTCTAATTCAAACGTTCAGTTCGGATGCATTCGGTGAGTTTGCAATTGAATTTCCATTGGTTTCAATGGAAAACACATTATCAGCTGTAAATTGATTGCTTTTTATCCTATGTGGCTGAAACGTGTGATGCCTATACCTCCAATAGAAAGCATTATGTGTACAAAATTTCAAAATGATTGGTTAAAGGCATCCGATTTTAGAAGCAGTTGAAGTATTGTATTTTGCAATATTCTACATATACATTCTTAGCTGTAACTTCTTGCCTCATAAGTAATGTAGGTGAAACTTGTCCAGTTTATACTCCTTCTCATATTTATTATCTTTGCCAAATTTCAGAAGTATTGGAAAAAGGGACTTGGTGGTATAAGCAATTAACATATAAATATATGTCTGACTATAACTTCTTTGTTGTCCAACTTGTGAAATTTGGCAGGGCTATATATTCCAGTTTCATGATTATCTGTGCCAAATATCAGAAAGATTTTATAAAGGGTCCCAATTTTATATGCCTGTACAACATACGTAGAGAAGGGGCCTATGCTTGGGATTCTCTTATGTCACTGTGGTATAAGATCGGTTTGTGATGCGAATTGACCAACAGAAATGTCTACCAAATATCCTAATTCTGTGCTGGGACCATCCCAAAATATCTCCCCCACTTGTTTCTGGGAAGTCAGAAGCATCTGTTTAGGAAAGAGTCAATAGAGATTTTCTTACGTCATCTGTCTCAGTGCTTCAGGATGTGATTGTGATGATAATTGGCCAGCCTGAATGTATTTAAAATATGTCTCCTGACTGCTTGGATGCTAGAAGTCCCAGTTATGTTGCTTATGCCCGCCTCAGGGCCGCCCCCTATGCCCACCTCGAAGCCACTACCAATTGGTCGTGTAAAGCTAGAAGCTTGCAGTAATGTAAGATGAAACAGATGTGGCAATACACCAATACATGCTGCAGATCTCTGCTGGCTAAAGAACCACAAATCAAATTGATGCATAGGTGGTATACTACGCCAGTAGAAATCAATAGAATAAAAGCAACATACCCCCCAACTTGCTGGCGGGGATGCGGGGAGAGAGGTACATACCTACACGCATGGTGGAGCTGCCCAAAAGTGGCCGAATTCTGGAATAAAGTATGGAAGGTTATTAGGGGGTCGTTAAATATACCATTGCCTTTTAAGCCAGAAATTGCCTTGCTGGGAATATACCCAG